>JADKLZ010002133.1:0-11066 GCA_021533235.1 Biomphalaria straminea
TAAACATCTTATGTCTCGTTGAGTTGCCTTCCTTTGAAGTTATTACAATATGCATTTTTATTTTATCCCCAAAATAATATAAATAAAATGCTAATAGCTTTCATTGTTTTGAAATTGATCTTCAAAGTGCTTTATAAATAAATTTTTTTATTTTTTTTTAATCCAAGTCTTATTATTAATTGGTCATGTGGTATGTACACTGGACTCACCGAAATCCCCAGCTGTTCTGTGAAAGGTTTTGGCTTGGTTGTAAAACTATTTTCAACTATGAATAGGAAAATCCAAAACATGTAAAAGAAACAAATAATTATAATTTTGTTGTTTCAGATTTAAGACTCTATAGAGACGGTGACTTTGATGATACTAAAGCGACTAGTCATTTTCAAGATCATCTTACCAAGTTTGAAAATACTTTACACAAGCCTTAAGTGAAAGTTTCTCAAAAGATAGTGATAAGAACAGAGAGGAAGCACTGTTAACACTCTTTTACCTAGATACTAAAGGTAAGTGCCACTTTAGGAATTTAGATATTTAACTGCAGGTATGTAGCATTAGGGGTGAATACTGGGATTTTTAAGGCGCTCCGAGTCCACCCAACTCTAATGGCCACCTGACCTTTTTGGGGGCAAAGTAAAGGAATTTGGGCGCTGTGCTAGCCACAAGACACACATCTTAGCCATTAGCCAAAAAAACAGATGTCTTTAACATCATCAGCTCTATAGATTGCAAGGTCTGAAAGGGGAACTTTCTCTCTTTTTTTTTTTTTTTCTATGTACAGGTATCATGAACATTTACAGCATTAAGAAATTAGTACAATTTTAAACACTAATTTTGTGTTATTTGTTGAGAAAACACCCAAACCTTTAGAACATAAAGGAGCTTTTCATAGAAACTTTAGGCAACCAAAGTTTAGATCAAACCATTAAAAAACCAACTAGATTAAACAACACATTAGATCTCTTCTTAACCAACAGACCTGGATTAGTAGAAGCTATCAGACCATGATGTCATCAAAATACACAGATAAAAGCAGTAGCCATTATAAAACCCAAAAGAAAAATCTTACTCTGGAACAAAAGCAACCGAACACAACTACACCATGCTGCATTAAACTTTCAACAAACATTCTTATCAGAAAAAGACATTAACCAACCAGTCGATGACCTCTGGAATTTCATTGAAAACTATCTTAAAAACAGTACAGAAAATCATATACCAACTAAATACACATCAAACAAAATAAATAAATGCTGGTTAAATAATAGATTAAAGAAGCTTTGTAAACAGAAGGAAAACCTATATAGAAATTTTAAAGAAACTAAAGCAGAAAGAGTTTATAAAAGGTATGTTAAAATTTTACACCTAACCCAAAAAGTAAGCAGACTGCTGCAGAGTGAATACATAAACAATGTAATATCTAAAGATAACAACAAAAATCTATGGTCTTACATTAAGTCTAAGAAAACGGAAACAACATGCATAGCACCATTAAAAGGAGAAGACAACTTAACACATAATGATAATGAAACTACAGCTAACATCCTAAATAAATACTTTGCATAAGCATTCTCAGCCCCAGGAGAAAAAAAAAGACATATTACTTAATTACTACCAAGTAGACAACATTGGAGATATAGAAGTGCAAGAAAAGAAGATCATAATACTATTAGCAAACATTAAACAGATGAATAAAGAATCTGGACCTGATGGTATTCCAGCTAGATTACTCAAAAAACTAAGTAGTGAGTTAGCACCAGTGTTCAAAATACGTTTTCAGGCATCTCTTAACCAGAGCAGACTGGAAAGAAGCTAATGTCACCCATCTATTTAAGAAAGGAGAAAAATCTGACCCAGGAAATTACAGACCAGTATCACTAACCAGCATCACATGTAAAATCCTAGAGCACATAATATGTAGCAACATCATAAACCACTTAGACAAACATAATGTCCTTACTCCATACCAACATAGCTTTAGGAAATATAGAACATGTGAAACACAACTAATAGGACTTATTGATGTTTTTCAAAAGGCTTAGACATAGTGATGGGCTAAAGTTAACTAAAAAGGTGCTAACGTTTAGTTTAACTAAAAAAAAATAGTTTAGGCCAAAGTTTAATTTAAAAAAAAAAATTTAGTTAAAATCCTAGTTTAATTAATTTTTTTTAGGTACAAACTAAAAGTTTAATTACAAATTTTACAAACATTTTTAACATATATATGTATTTACCAATAAATATCTCGATCTATGTAATTTGGAGAATTTTAATAATAGTGAGGAGAATAAATTAGAGGTTGCACGGGTCACTAGAAAGCCTTTTGACCTTTACCATATAATGGCCGCTATTTCAGGCAAGAAAAATAAATGTGTTCATTATATTTCTATCAAGCAAGTTTCGCTGCTTGATAGATCTAGATTAAATCCTGATTAATTCCTTGCTTCTATAGATCTAAATCTACATTTTGCTGCTTTTATTAAACATCAGTGTGTTTCTGTATAGCTGCAGGTAAAGAATTTTGCTTAACTAGTACTAAATCTGAATCTTTTACAGAATCTCGACACTGACTCACACTAGTCACAAGTATTAGTCATTAGTTACTAATAGTAGTATAAGACTTAAGTATTACTAGATCTAGTAAACTTGACTTAATTTTAATGTAACTTAACTAGGAGATTCTTTTTTTTTTATTTTAGTCTTTTGTCTTTGTCTAGATATAAGTAAATAATTCAATATTTAATTTAGACTAGATCTAATAGTACTAGTAGTACTACTAATAGTATCTAATAGAGTATAGTATAAATTGTCGCTAGAATCTACTATATATAGTAAAGTTAAGTATGGTATAAGTACTATTACTATTATATAATTTATACATATATATATATATATATAGTAAATAGTATATAGTAAAAAAAGTAAAGTGTCCCCTTCAGACCTTGCGATCTATGGGGCAGATGATGTTAAGGTCATCTGTTTCATTGGCCAACAGTTAACAAGCAGAGTGTTATGTGGCCAGCAAAACGACCAACCGCCTTTACTTTCCCCAACTGAAGTCAGGTACCCATTAGAGTTGGGTGGACTCAGGGGCGCCCTAAAAATCCCGAAATTAAAAATCCAACTCTTAACCGGGATTTGAACCCAGGATCTCAGGTTCGGAAGCTGAGCGCTTAACCATTCGGCCACTGCACCCCCTTATATATAAGAGGACCGCAGTGGGTCCCGCACTTTCTTTTGACCCGTGCTAATTTTTAGGTGCATAAATTATTAATTTAAACCAATTTATAACATATAACAGATTTCCAGCTGCCTGTTGATTTACCAGGATCCCATGGAAATCTCCTGAAATGTTATTAAATATAGGCTTACGAAAAAGTCCTGGAAATCTCCGGAAATTATTAAAATCTTTTGTAAAGTAAAAGTAAAGTAAAAAAAAAATGCTATGCTATTTTGTGAATGAATGAAAAATTCTATGCCTGGAGCTAAAAATGGCTAATTGACCGTAATTTACGTGATATTAAGAATAGAGTTGCACTCATGTAACAATACTTTAGAAAAACAAATTTGAATGTTAATTTGATTAAAATATAAAATCAACGGACTATAATTACTATGTTCATGTGCATAAAACTATCTTTGCGAAGAGAAGTTCTATAATATTAGAGTTGAATTCGAGTTTTAGATCTAGATCTAGGAATAGAGAGATGAGTTACCTTTCGTAATCATGTCTAATGAACGAATGTGCATAATTTGTGATATTAATTAATGTACTTCTAAAGTGAAACCTGAGAGTAGACTCTATCTGTGTATTGCTGTTCTAGTTTCAATAGTCTTACCACACAATATTCTGGAAATACTTTAATATTATGACAAATTGAGAAGAAGAGAATTATATAAACACCACTTTCATTCACAAAATAGTGCGGATTGGGATGCACCATTTTTCGTTCACACCATGGGATCTTCCCATTTACATGTTGTTTGAACTTTACTTGTTGTTTGACCTTTTACTTTGAGGATTATATATATACTAGTGACTAGTCGACAGGCGGCATACCATACGCCGCTATTTTGCAGGGCGGGCCTTAGGCACTGCAACATATGCCACCGCAGTGGGTCCCGCACTTTCTTTGGACCCGTGCTATCTTTTAGGTGTATAAATTATTAAATTGAACCATTTTATAACATGATATAACATTTCCTGCGCTAAAGTCCAACCTGAGAGTAGTATCTATCTGTGTATTGTCGTTCTAGTTTCAGGAGTCTTACGACATAATATAATTTCTTCCGGCTTCCACTTTTTTAACCTCTCTTCCATTCACTACACAAATTCATAAGAGAGTTTTATGAAACAAAAATTTGTGCATTGCAATTGTGTGTACTTTTATTTTATGTCAATAAATTGTGTTTAATCTCTAGGACTGAAGATCATGCAATTTTTAAATTTTTTATAATTTGGAAATCCGAATTTAATAGTGTATATATATATATATATACACACATGTTTTCAAGTTACATGAAGTTACTTCCTTTTTCCAGTCTATATTTATTTATGCCAATGCTATTTTGTAAATGAAAATAGTGCGGATTGGGATGCACCATTTTCCAGTCACACCATGCTGCACCATGGAATCTTCCCATTTACTGGTTGTTTGAACTTTACTTGTTGTTTGACCTTTTACTTTGAGGTTTTTATACAACGACCGGCGGCATACCATACGCCGATATTTTGCAGGGCAGGCCTTAGGCACTGCAACATATGCGACCGCAGTGGGTCCCGCACTTTCTTTGGACCCGTGCTAATTTTAGATGTTTAAATTATTAAATTGAACCATTTTATAACATATAACAGATTTCCCGCGGCCTCTTGATTTACCAAGAGCCCCTTGGAAATCTCCTGAAATGTTATTAAATGCTATGCCGTCGGTCGAAAAAGTCCTGGAAATTTCTGGACATTATTAAAATCTTTTTAAAGCAAAAAAAAAATATGCTATGCTATTTTGTGAATGAAAATAGTGCGGATTTGGATATATTATTTCCCATTCACACTGTGCTGCGCCATGGGATCTTCCCATTTACTTGTTATAAGTAAAGTGAATGCGTGAATTCATGAATAAAAAATTCTATGATTGTAGCTATGGATAGCTAATTGACCTTAATTTATGCGATATTAAGAATAGAGTTGCACTCATGTAACAATGCTTTAGAAAAACCAATTTAAATGTTAATTTGATTAAAATATGAAATGAATGGACTATAATCAGTATGTTTATGTGCTAAAGCATAAAACTTATCTCTGCGAAGAGAAGTTCTATAATCTTAGAGTTGAATTGAGTTTTAGATATAGATCTAGGAACAGAGAGATGAGTTACCTATTGTAATCATGTCTAATGAACGAATGTGTGTAATTAAAGTACTCTAAAGTGAAACCTGAGAGTAGACTCTATCTGTGTATTGTTTTTCTAGTTTCAATAGTCTTATGACACAATAATCTAGAAATACTTTTAATATTATGACAAAAATTGAGAAGAAGAGAATTATATAAACACCAATTTCATTCGAAATAGTGCAGATTGGGATGCACCAATTCCCATTCACACTGCGTGCTGCGCCATGGGATCTTCCCATTTACTTGTTGCTCGTTAGACCATTTACTTTGAGGATTATATATATAGATAGATAGATAGAAGTATAATCTAGTTAAATCTAATAGATCTAGTTATATAATAAAGATAATAATTTAGATCAAGTTACTAGATATCTACATTTATAATTTACTAGAATTAAATGTTTGGAATGAATTGTAATGTCTTAAGTTTTATCTTATGTATGTCTGCTATTAAAAAAAACTTCAAGACAAATTTTATACTTTCCATTGACAGGTTTCTGTATAGACCTAATTGGAAATTGGGATCAGTCTACGCCTTGCCAGTTTTATTATCTGATTGATAGTATTGCAATCCATAGTCAAGTAAGAAAATTTAATGCATATTAAATTTATTAATATTCATATTTAAAAAAAAATTACAAGATCTACATCTATTATAAAAAAAACAATTTTAATCAATGCATGGGTTTGCAATAAAATTATTTTAAATCATTACATAAATAATTTTTAGTTATTAATTAATTAAATGTATTTAAGCATTGTAGTAATGATGTTTAATAACTTATATTTATAGGCAAAAATGAACAGTTTGCTGGTTAGTACTTGCTTCATTGATGTGAAGTTAAAAGAAAATAATTTTTACTGCTAAATGCAGATTTTGTGTTAACAAAACAGTTTGTCAACTTACTTAACCACATAAAGGTTATATAAAGTATAAAGTTTAATATATTTATTCTTCTATATCATTTATATATTATACATTTATTTTCTAGTCTTTTTCTGTGCCAGAAGCAATAAATCACCAATCAAATATTCTACTTTTTTGTTTTTAGGAATATAACTTCCGGGGCGCTGCTCGGCAGGCGACCTGATTACACTGTGACATAATCAGCATTTGTTTTTCTGTTTTCTATCATTCTGTTCATATTGTGTTTATTGTGTTTCAGGGAATAAAAGTGTTTCTTGTTTCCTTGACAAATTTATTAGTGTGCATGTTAAAAACCAGTGTTTTAGTGGATAGCATAAATAAAATGATCGTCAATGAGTCTATGTACACACCCGCCATCTTGGAAACAAATGGCCGATACATAATAGCCGATGCAAAATATAATGTTAGATCACTAAATAACAAAATGGACGAACTTGATCGGTGCTGCAAACATTTCTACCAATTCTGTGAAAACTCACTAATCTGTCTTACTGAAACATGGCTAAATGAAATTATTCCCGACACATCAGTAGACTTGGATGCGTTTCTTTTGTACAGATCAGACAGAACAACAGATAGTGGCAAAACAAAAGAAGGGGGACTGGCCATTTATGTCATTAAACAGTACTGCTGTGTCAACAATATTTCAAACAAAACTAAAGTGTGTAGGACAGATATTGAACTACTATGTAACAATCTCAGGATATGCTGCCTGCCGAGGGAGTTCTCAAGGATCTACGTCATGCCTGTGTATATACCACCCACGGCCAACACAGAGCGGCAGAACATTTACTAGACAAAATCATACACAGGGTCTGGACTATGGGTTCTGATGCTGTCCAGCTTGTTGTTGGTCATTTGAATCACCTATCAATGGCTCAGCGCTTGCCAACATGTAGTCAGTGTGTTGATTTTCCCACACGGCACGATGGGACCTTGGACATGTGTTGTGTCAACATAAGGATTGACTACACAGCTCTATGGTCATTACAGTCCACCTTGTCACGGTCTGACGACCGCTGTTTTACTGCTACAAAGGGACATGTTTGTGAACAACTGCCCAGACAGATGGACATAACTGTTAATTCATAAATCAAGTTCTGTGAAAATATTATTATATGTAAGAAGGAAATTAAAAACATTTCAGCTACAATAGACCCTGGATGACCAATTTAATAATTAACATTTTGCCATCATCAAGATGTACATAGATGTCTATTTCTAAGCGCTGGTTATGAGTGTGTTATATGTCTTCTTATCGTGTGTGGATGTTGTTTGTATGTGCATCTATATCGTAAATCTATGTTGTTGTTGTACATTATTTATGCTGATGTTGTCAATTGTAGTCAAAACAAATTTCCATTTGTTTGGATCAATAAAGTTATCTTATCTTAACTTAACAGTTTAAGTTGTAAGAGGCTACTAAAGCCACATCTGCACATCCCAGAGTGAAAATTTATAACATTGTACATAATACTTGCCATGATAAGTCTTTAAATTATATTTATTGGTTTATGTGTATTGCAGGTGGAAGGTTACTTAGCAGGCAAGTCAGATTCAGTCAGCAGCCTGTTAGCTTTTCCAACAGTTACTGAGGCTTTCAAAAAAAAGCAACTCAACACTGCCCAGTTCTGCTGCTGTAGAGAGAATGTTTAGTGCGGCCTCCCAAGTACTCACTAACTGCAGATGCAGAATGGCTGATGAAATGCTTGAACAAAAGCTATGCTGTAGATTCAAATCCCATAAAGACATTGCATGCAATGACATTTAAATCTTTTTATGTGCATAGAATTATATGGTTCATTGTCTTCATGAATTTTTGAACCAATAAATATTTTTATTATATTTTGCTAAAGACATTGGTTGTGCTTTATATTTTTCATGTTTGACTGTTTCATCCTTAAAAAAGGTCAAAATAGTTTGTAAAAGTTTAACTAAAGTTTTTTAGTTTAGTGTAACAATTTTTTTCAATTTGTGATCAACTAAAAAATTAATTACTTTTTTTTAGTTCAAACTTAGTTTTAGTTTAACTAAAAAAATTAAAATATTTTGGCATTGATGGTCCACTGCATCAGTGGATTAAAGATTTTCTGATAGGGAGAGAATAAACTGTAATAATAAATGGCTCTAAATCAACACCAATAACAGTAAACTCAGGCGTACCTCAAGGAACAGGCTTAGGACCACTACTATTTTTAATTTAAATAAACGATTTACCAAATTGCATTAGTTCAGGAACAAAAGTCAGATTATTCGCAGACGATTGCATAATACATAGAACAATAAAAACAACACAAGATACAGAAATTTTACAAAGAGAATTAGACTAATTACAAAAATGGGAATCAAAGTGGAGCATGTCTTTCCACCACCCAGAAAAAATGTCAGTTTTTAAGAGTAACAAAAAAAAAAAATTAATTCCACTTATTTTATACATGGTAAACCAGTAACACAGACTAAAAATGCAAAATACCTAGGTGTTATAATAAATGAAAAACTGTCATGGAATCCCCATATTGATGATACAATAAAAAAATCAAACAAAGCTTTAGGGTTTATGAAAAGAAATTTGTATAAATCAAATAAGAACATAAAACTAAAATGCTATTTAACCTTGGTTAGGCCAATAATAGAATATGTATCCTCTGTTTGGGACCCCTCAACTCAAGAAAACATAAAGAAACTGGAACAGACACAAAATAGAGCAGTGACACTCATAAAAAACAAATATTCACTTTTGACTAGAGTAACACCTTTAGTAAAATCATTAAATTTAGAAAGCCTTCAGGATAGAAGACTGAAATGTAAAGTAGCAATTATACACAAGATTACAAAGAGAGTTTGTGTGATACACAAACTCAGAGGCGGCCCCCGTCGGAGTCGGATCCCTGTCAGATCCGCTTTGATCTCTCAACGGACGGACAGACAGACAGACAGACAGACAGACGGACAGACAGGCCACACAAAACTAATATACATCTTCCGTGCTTTGATCTCTCAACGTTAGCCTTGTAAAGCCGATGTTCAAGGCAACTGCCACACTTGTTTTATGAGTTGATTACTTTACGAGTAAATACTGGTATGTTACTCGTATGTTGGAACAAAAAAAAAAATGTGAAAACATGTGCAGTATATTAGATTATTAATTGTCTTAAAGTAGGTTTCATTTATATTGCATACTAATTAGGTTTTTTCTCTTTAAATACTGTTTGCATAAAATATTTTTAAAAATTAGATTTTGAGCTTTTAGAAAAAAAAAAGTAGCCGTTGCATCAGAACTTTGAATGCTCTATATTATCGTGATGTCAGATTTTCATTTTCTCTTCTACTTTCTGAGCACTAAACGGGACGGACGGACAGACAGACAGACAGACGGACAGACAGGCCACACAAAACTAATAGCGTCTTTTCCCCTTTCGGGGGCCGCTAATAAAACGCTGAACCATAATCTACAAAATGCAAAAACAAAATTTAATAAAATACTCAGAAAGACACAAAGATAAAGGCACATTCCTCGTTCCATATATTTATATGCTAGGACAAATATGTGCCAATTCTCCTTCTTCCCTAGCGCTATTAGAGCATGATATGGACTGCCTGAGCCAGTCAGGAAAACCAGTGACTTTGCAGAATTTAGGTCATTGGTTAATATGCATGAATAAAAGCAAGACGCGTAGGATATAATCCTCTTCTTTTTTGAAGTAACGTCTGTAAGATAAGATACAAATAAGTAGACAGAAGAAATTTGACAATAATTCATAACTCGCTGTCTGTTTCAATGGTGAACTTTGATCTTTCTTTTTTTTCATCCACTTATTGCTTGATTTGATCATTATTGTTAACTTGATAAGTCATGCCTTAAAATAAATAACTTTATGACATGCGTTGGGTAAATATAGACATTTATCAGTGAATATGGTTTTATGTTGTGTCTTAAGTTGATTCTGTTGTAAAAATATATTTCACGGATCCTTTTCTTCCATAAACACAACCAAAACTCAGAAATGAATAAAGCACAGAAGAAATTCAAGAATAGAAATTTGGAATTCATAAAAGCTTCAGTTAAAATGCTAACACCGAAATAACTTTAAAAATAGATTTTTTAATTCAAACTAATTTTATTAATTAAACTAATAAACACTACTCCACTCCTACCTTCTAGCTTGCGTAACTATCCATCCATCCCAGTAGCAATACTTTAGTACAGAGCATTTCATCTTTGCCTGAAGCCCAATCTGTTGTAGATTTGCCTCCTTATCATCAAACCATCTTATTCTTGGTTTGCCTTGGGGTCACTTCCCTTTTTGTTTTTGCCTATATACAATTTTTCTCCTCTGTTCTCTGACATTCTTTTCAAGGTGACCTACCCAATGTTATCTGTTCTTTTTTATTTTCAGCACTGTAGGTTGGTATCCCTCCTTGTTAGTGTATGTCCTCCGCCCAGTTTCCATAGGTTTTCCTAAGCATTTTCTGTTCCCAAGTACTTTGTAGATTTTGAATTGTCAGCTTCCATGTCTCACTTGCTTACATGGCTACTAGTCGTATTATGCTTTTTTATATTGTTTTTTTTTTTTAGTGTTAATCTAGAATAGAAATTTCAGGTCATTTTCTAATCACACCAGTTTAGACCTCATGAATACTTGATGCCAAACTCTGATTTTTTCCTCGTTAAATAACAATTTCAAGATTAGATTTGGCCCCTTTTTTTATAATATTCTGTGACTATGGTATATTTTATCTATTGTCTTT
>JADKLZ010002141.1:0-47322 GCA_021533235.1 Biomphalaria straminea
ACCAGACAAACAACTAGATACTCTATAGCAAACTCAACACCCAGTACAACTAGATACTCTATAGCAAACTCAACACCCAGTACAACTAGATACTCTGTAGCTAGCTCAGAATTATAACTTATATTTACTTATAAAGGGGGTCTTTCATCGTGAACAATCTGTTTCCATAGTTACATAATCCAGTTATCTTCCATCTTTGATACCTTCTTCTGGTTGTTTTGGGACTAATCTCTTGCCTGTAGAATAAGGATATGTTTCAATATATTTGATAAGAGTTTGTATTTGTCTTTATTTCTTAGTGTTACATTAGCTCCAGTTGTCACATCTAGACCAGTGGACACACACACACAGGCCCCAGCTCACACACAAGGGCCAGTTGTCACACATACTGACCAGCCAGTACACAGTGGAGGAAGTAAGTAGCCATCTGATGTGCCCCATGTTTTGAACCATGTTTGAATGCTGATTATAGTTACTAGTAACTGAAATATCGATTTGAAATAAGTAACGTCTTCTTTCAGACCTTCCTACTGAAAGGGAAGATGATGTAATGGACATTTGTTTCTTTGGCCCACAGTGGGACTAGCATAACCCCCAAAGCCTTTCTCTTACCCAACTATAGATCCTGAAATTCAAATTCTTAGTCTCCAGGATTCGAACCCAGAATCCATTGGTTTGGGATCTAAGTGCTTTACAATTCAACCACCACACTTCCTGAAATAAAGACTACAGCGAATAGATTATATTTAAACAAAATAAGAGAACTTTTAGATAACTTAAAAAAAATAAATGTAAAAACTATTATCTCATTATTATATCATCAGTGACGTAACAATAAGTTCTTTTTCTCTTGGAGTATGTTTCTTTAGTACAAGTAAGAAAGAAGATAAGAAGTCCAATTTTCTCAAAAATCAAACTTCTTTTACTTAAGACAATGTAGAACAAGTGGCACGCTGTTCTTTACCTAAAGACAAAACTTGGCTCCCACCATGGTTATATCCAGAATTTTTCTGTAAAAATTCTTTTACTCTGAGAACTGAACTGAAATCCATCGTGAATATACCTTCGGAAGATAGGGTGTGTTATCTACAGACATTGAAACCGTAGAAATGTGTGACAGGAACGAAAAGTTAATTTAGTCCCACGATGAAGTTCTGACCATAAAAAAATAATCTCATGGATAGATTCTTATCACAATTGAATCAGTTTTGCAGGAAGATTCTTGATAGGTATTGAACCAGAAAAAGAAATAAAAGCAGACAATGCAAATGATGGCAGGCTCTCAAAGAGCAGACAAGCCAAACACAGTCAGAGACTATAAAGATGTTAGAACAAAAAAATAAAAAAGGATTCAGTGATTTGAGAATGGGGTGCCAGACTACCAGTCCCCCAGTCTCTCTATCAATCCAGTAACAAATAATAGTTTTTGGAGGGCTATGGACTGTTACAATAAAGTACTATGTTTTACAATGTTTCGGATTTTCCTTCAGAGATCTATAGAATATCATTATTAAGTCCAAACCCCCGCAGGATTACGGCAAATGTCAGCGGGCAGGTAGGCTTATGAACCCAGGACCATCGATAGAACCGAACGAAAGTAAAGAACACATACTGCACGACCAGACTGATTTAAGTCAGTCCACATCAGCATCTCATAAAAATCATACTTTTTTTTTCATATTACGTTACTATTTCCTAATTCAAATGTACTATATTTTCTTACTCTTAGACTTGGCCACCATCTGCAAGGATCAAAGCTTGAGTGATGGGATTCACGAAGCACCGGGAAACTGCCATGAGTTCATAGAGTGTACTGGTGGACAGACTTTCATTATGCAGTGTGGGTCTGGAACTGTCTTCAACAAGGACACCAAGGTTTGCGACTTCCCTGCTCGAGTCGCCGGTTGTCAATAATAATAAAAAAAAATATTATAATTTCGTTAAATAAAATGTATACAACAAATCTTCAATTGCATGGAAGTTCTTTGTTTCTGTGAAGATATACCTTGAGTACAAGAAAGAAAAATAATAAGAAGTCCTGACCTAGTGCCATTAGACTCCTTAGAGCATTATCCAGGACAACCAGTGTTATTGGTTAATATACATGAATGAATACATAACGCGTATGACGTAATCATCTTTTTTTTTTTTTGAAGTAACGTCTGTATTATATAAGATAAGAAGTTATCTTCGCTCTAGTTTTCAGCTCAGTTATCAAAGTACGAGTGGTGAAGCGCTTGGCTTCCGAACCACGAGGTCTCGGGTTTGAATCCCGGTGAAGAATGGAAAGTTTAATTTTGGTATTTTAAGGACGCCTCCGAGTCCACCCAACTCTAATGAGTACCTGACATTAGTTGGGGAAATGTAAAGGCGATGTGTTGGTCACATGACAACCTGCTCGCTGAGACGCTAACCGTTGACTAAAGGAGCAGATGACCTTTGCATGACTAGATTGATTCATGAAATGCGTAGGACGTAATTATCTCCTTTTTTAAAGTAGCGTCTGTGATATATAAGATAAGATCTGCCCCATTGATCGCAACGTCTGAAATGGGTACTTTACTACTATGCTATCAGGGCACGTATCCCGTATGGGAGACGAACGTATGCCAAAGGCAGTCTTTTTTTTTTTTTTTTGGTGAGTTAAAAGGTGGTCGACGTAAGAGAGGCGCCACACGGAAACGCTTCAAAGACCAGTTTAGGCGTCAACTTTCCTTGGCTGACATAGAAAAGAGAGCACCTGGTTGCATGCTGCCTCAGAACGACACAGTTGGAGGTCACTCACGAAAGCCGCGGGATGCACATTTGAGGCCAAAAGAAAATCTGCTGCCATGGACAAACGCAGACGGCGAAAAGAAAATCTAAATCGACCACCTGCGGACAATGGTTATGCTTGCCCTGGATGTGGCAAAATATGTATGTCACAGCTAAGGCTGCGCAGTCACGGGAAATACTGCATTCTTCACTAATCTTCGGACTCGAAGACAAGCCTTATTAATCAGAGTACAAGAATTGCCCCGGGGGGGGGGGGGGGCAGCAGGATCTAGCCTAACCAAGGAGCGAGTGTAGAACTAAAAATAAAGTTCTCTTCTTGGGCAGAGACAAAACGTTTTAGGTTTAAAGAGTCTGGGGATGGGCGAAATCTCTCTATGGTAACTTAGAGGCCATGGTGAAACTAGTGCTGAAACAATGAAGTATGCCTAGTCTGATCTAACAAAATCAAAATCTTAAATGAAAGTAGGTCTATCATGCTTACATCTCATACAACCTACTCAACAAAACTAAGAATCTATATCAAACACAAACACAAAATAGAGCCGTGAAATGTATAACTATAACACATAAAAATTCCCATTTGACAAGAGTAACACCATTAGCCTAATGATCGCGAGTTCAGGACAGAAGACTAAAAAATAAAGTAGCAATAAAACATAAAACACAGTTCTACCATAACTTATGAAGTAACACACAGCCTGATAAAATATTCAGACACAAAGAGAAAGGCACATTTCTTATTCCATATGCTAGGACAAATTCGTACAAGTGTTTCTTCTTCCCTACTTCCATTATTTCATGAAACGGGTTACCTGAAGCAGCCAGGAAAAAACTTAGCTACAATAAGTTTAAGTATTCAATCGGCATACACGCTTAGGGCGTAATTATCTTCTCTTTTGAAGTGAGTCTGTTATTTATAAGAATAAGATAAGATGATTGAACGTGACATATATTTTTATCATTATTATTTTTTATACGTTTATTGATATGCAAATATTGATAGTTAAATCTGATTCTAGATCTAGGACTTTTACAAAAGAATGATAAATTCCATCTCCATTACTTTTTCTCGATATCGTACGAAACTCCCCCCCCCCTTTTTTTTTTAAGTATGATCATTGCTATTATGAAGTTATTAAATACATTTATCTACAAAGTGGCGAAAAAGTTTGACTACGTTCAGTTTGTCGTCTCTGCGACCAACGCGAGATCGCAGTTGCTATGAGAAACGATTATAGCTTTGAGTGAATCCAAACTATATTAGATCTATATACTGGAGTTAAGGTAGGCCTAGATCTTAATCCGATTGTTAAAAAATCTTTAATCTATTATGTATTATTATATCAAGATCTAAATGCAACATTGAAACTTTCTTATATTAACATAATAAACTTATATTTGTTAATCTAGTACTTCACAATAAATAACTAATCAATATAATGTAGGCCTACCTTGTAGACTTGCTTTAATTTCTCATTTAGTTTTTTTTTTTTTTTCTAATTTAATAGCTTGGATTTATTATATAAAACACATTTATCTTATGTACATTGAAGACTTTATAATTAAAACATTGTTATATAACACAGTACAATAATTGGTATTTCCAAATATATATTATATATATAGGCAAAGATTATGACAAAGATTACAATGATTGTTCATGAACATTGTTTATCTTTGTGACTCCAAACTGAGAGCTTATAAAATTCAGCTTGTTGAGTAAAATCGCTAATTAATTTTATCAAAATGTAGGGGGGGGGAATGAAAACATGGTGACTGAGTGTTAGATCCTTTGGCTGGCACTCAGAAAGTTTATTTTCTAGAGCTTTTTAAGAATTCAATTCAGAATTTTTTTTAATCAGTATTGAAGCTTTACTAAATTATTTTTTTTATACATTATGGACATTCTTTTAGAAATCAAGATTATTATACCCAGCCTAAACCTTCTACAGGATGGCAGTGGACTAGGTTCAAACTAGAGCATATACCATGCAGGGTTCATCCAGCTTTAATTAGGCTACATATGACTGTCAGCTGCATAGATGAATTGGCCATATGGCATGGTCTCAGAACCATATTGACTTTATGCCATCTGTCTTTTAGAATTTAAGGCCTCAAAAGGAAATTTAAAAAAACAACAGAATTAAAGTAGATGATGAAAAAAAAAATAATATAGCTATTGACACACTTTATTTCCTACTCATTTTATATTGTAAGTACAAACCTAATGGATCAAATACATTCTATTAACAGATCTGGATTCATAAAAGTGTGAAAGACTTGAATTCAAAACACCAAAATGGAGATAGTTTATGTGTATACCAAGAAAAGGTCAGAGTTTGGCAGGCAGTGCAATTTCTCGGACAGAGCTGCTGAACTTCATGTGGATATTCCTCCAGATGACAATGTGTTGGAAGACTTTATTGAGCGTAATCCAGTGGATATCGGTATACAATGTGTTCAAGAAATGTCTGAGCATGATGTAATTACCATAGTTTCTTTGTTGTTTTTATTTTAGCACTGCATTTTGTATTGTGTCAGGACAGGATAAATGTCTCAAAAATGTGTAGGCCTATATATATAAAACAGGTTTTTAGTGATTTTTATTTCTCCCTCAAAATCTACAGTCTGCAGGCTTTTTCAGTGCACAGACTAAATTATTGAAACTCACTCCCAATTGATCTCAGACCAACAACATGCTACACTACCTTCAAGATGAACATTAAGACCTACATGCTTAAAACTTTTTTTTAGATTAGTTTGTCATTTTAGCCCTGGTGTTTATGTTTGTAATGTTATCACAACACCTCAAGCGTACATTTGGTTTACTAACAGCGCTCTATAAATTAAATTATTATTATGATTATATATTATTAATTATTATTATTATTAACAATTGTAGACTATATGTAAGCTCTTAAAAACATTCTTAATGTTCTATACATTTGTATATTTAGGCAAACACAGAAAGATTTGAAACAAATGTGCGAGGTATCAACCATACTGAAGGAGGTTGGCCAAAAGATGTGAATCCTAACGAGCTAGAACAAGTGACACGTTACAGAAAAAAAGTTGAAAAGGATGAGGTTTATATTAGTGCTGTACTTCAGCTGGGCAACGTAAGAAAATAAAAAGAACTTTTTTCATTTATCAGCTATTTAGAAGTTTAAAATTGTTTGTAAAAGCAATTTTTATAGTAGGCCTACATTTCTCCTCCTTTATCTTCTATCTAGTCCATGGAGCACTGTATCAAACAGAACAATGCAGTTGACATCTATGAAGAATACTTTGAAAATGTTGATGCAGAAATTATAGATGAAGCAGCTACTGCCAAAACTATCAATGTTTTTAGGTATTTGTTAAACAAAATATATTTTTCAGTCATTCTGATTTTATTATATATAAATCAAAAATATAAGTAATATTCAGTCTATTTCATTTTAAAATATCTATGTATATCTTAACAGAGATCCAAATGATATCAAACGAACAGCCACACATATTTCATGGTATCCAGATGGACCCCGCAAGCTTGCGGTGGCTTATTGTAACCTAGTATTCCAAAGCACATCTCCGGAGACAAGTATGGAGTCGTATATCTGGGACGTGGGTAAGTCAGAAATAACTTAGGATTGGTACATTCACAACTCTGTTCACACAAATGAGATTACCTCTTCCTAATACTTCACTATAAAATATTTAAACATGAAGCACATCTGTATGTATTTTAATAATTATTTTTTTACAGAAAATCCCAACAAACCAGAAATGACAATTAAGCCAGTATCTCCTTTGACATGCCTGGAATACAATCCTAAAGATGCTCATATATTGTTAGGGGGATGTTACAATGGTCAAATAGGTAAATTATGTTAAACATTAAGATATAAAAAGGTAGAAAAAAAAAATAATCTGTTAACAAAAAATAATAATTAAATAATAAAAAAAAATTCATCGTAATCATTCCATAAAACACTAGACATAAATTCTTCAAAACTTTATTTCACAGTAAAGTCATTTTTGGGGGGTTTTAAGCCATTTATTTTGCCAAAGAAAAAAAAGTGATATGTGACAATAATTCTATTGATTGTTTTAGCTTACTGGGACACAAGGAAAGGTTCTCAGCCTGTGGAACTGACACCCATTGAACAATCACACAGAGACCCTGCCTACAAAACAATATGGATTCAGTCTAAAACAGGCACAGAATGTTTCTCCACATCCACAGATGGTCAAGTGCTTTGGTGGGACATTAGGAAGATGGGGGAACCAACAGATAAAATGTATTTAGACAAAAAGCAAGAATTTCACAATGCACAGGGTGCTTACTGTTTAGAATATGAACCAACAATGGTAAGATTTTAATCATCTTTTTTTCCTTTTCCTCTAAAAAAAGAATTAGTTTTATGTGCAATGTATTTGTGGTGTTCTTGTTGAGAGCTGTTGTAGTGACAATTTTGATATTATTCATAATCCATTTTGTAATTTATGCTATGCATGTTTATTGCTTGGTTAATAATAAACCCTTTTTACTGTAATACACTATTAGACTCTACACTTCCAAAGTTTACTTAGTCCAATTACTAATTCGTACATGGAAGAGTACTTTTTGAATGGTGATTTTTTTTTCTTTGTGTTATAATCTTACATTTAATTGCTATAACATTTGTTTGTCACTGTTTGCTTATAATTCTAATTAACCTTCTTCCATTGTTGAAAGTATTTACAAAGCTAGTAATAATATCAATTAAAGGAGGCACGGTGGCTGAGCGGTAAAGCGCTTGGCTTCTGAACCAGGGGTCCCGGGTTTGAATCCTGGTAAAGACTTGGATTTTTATTTCGGGATTCTCTGGCGCCTTTGAGTACACCCAGCTCTAATGGGTACCTGACATTAGTTGGGGAAAAGTAAAGGTGGTTGGTCGTTGTGCTGGCCACATGACACCCTTGTTAACCGTAGGCTACAGAATCAGATGACCTTTACATCATCTGCCCTATATACCACAAGGTCTGAAAGGGGAACTTTACTTTTTACTTTTTAATAATAACAATTAAAAGCTATAGTGGCCTTAACGAAATTTATTTTGCCATGTGCATTTGACAAAGTAAACAAATAAAATACCATTATTTATATATGGGCACTGGACTGTTATTTTGTCATCTCAATGGTCCTAAGCTCATCCTGTGGGACTAGGAAGTAGTTTATTTTCAACTCTGAGGGAACATCTGAAACAAATACAGCATTTTACATCTGAAACATTTTAACAAATACATGAATGCAGCAATCACATTTTAACAAAGTAGAGTATACAATAAAATTAGTTATATTGAATCATTATATCAGCAATGAGACAAAAAAATGTTGGAAGTCTCTTTTTAATTATAGTCAAAAAGGATTTTAATTTAATGACAGATGGCAGATACAGTGAGTTCATATATGACATCACAAATGTCTTCTGTTGAGACTTTTGTGTAGGAAGTGGATCAGACACAGGGAGAAACAATTTAGTATATTGGTTTATATTACCAGATTCAGATGACAATGGCCTCAATGATACAACAAATAGTTTGTAATCAGGACAGCATTCTACACTGTATTGTTGTTACAATAATTATTATTTGTTGTTTTTTTTTTCCTCCATTCAGCTGTATCATTACATACTTCACACTTTCACCTGTAAATATATATGTTACAAATAGTTTGTATGTATAACATATGTTTCTTATGTTAAATAATTAATGTGTAAAGTTTTTTCCTTTTGCAGCCCACAAAGTTTATGGCAGGAACAGAACAAGGAAATATTATATCATGTAACAGAAAAGCTAAAACTCCCTTAGATAAAATAGCAGCAGTTTTCACAGGTCATATAGGTCCTGTGTATGCATTACAAAGAAATCCACAATTTACCAAAAATTTCCTCAGTGTTGGAGACTGGTGTGCAAGGGTAAAACTTTTTTTGTTTTTAAAGACTACTTTTTTTTTAAGGGAAGAAATAAAAGTCAATAACCAATCATCAAAATACTATTTTAAAACTGGTTGATACTTCAATTAACTTTATCAGAAATTTGTGATCTGTTTAGAAATAGTGAGGGATGGGATAAAAGAAATAAAATTTAGTTTTGAGGGGGGAAAAACAGTTATAATATTAATCTATTAATGAATAGAAATTCACTTTTAAACAACTTATTCTGTACATTAAAAATCAAGCTTGATTCAGATCAGGTCATATATGTATTTTTTTGTCCCTACAAATGCCCTA
The DNA here is from genome assembly GCA_021533235.1 of Biomphalaria straminea. NCBI lineage: Eukaryota > Metazoa > Mollusca > Gastropoda > Planorbidae > Biomphalaria > Biomphalaria straminea. The sequence goes on from JADKLZ010002141.1 coordinate 9,033, forward strand.
ATTTTATTTTCACCATTTTTCCTCTGTTAAAGATTACAATCATTTGATATCTGTATTGCCTAGCTCACATACATTTCAAGTATTAACAAAAAATTTACTATATTGTTTAAAGTAAAAGCAGATACATTTACATTTGTTTATTTTCAAATTAAATCTAGATTTGGTCAGAAGATATTAGAGAATCATCTATTATGTGGACCAAGTAAGAACATTTTTTTTTATTGTCTTAAGAATTTTAAAATAAAGCGTGAACATTTCCTAAATAGAACTTTTAAATCTCAAAATATAAGCATATCATTTGTTTGTTTTTTCAGGCAGTATTCATCATACCTCACAGATGGCTGTTGGAGCCCAATCAGGCCAGCAGTGTTCTTCATAACTAAAATGGATGGTACACTGGATGTTTGGGATATCATTTTTAAACAGAACAACCCTACTCTCACACTTCAGGTACCATTACTATCTAGGTGCTTCAACATATAAAATTATGCTGAACAATAATTTAAACTTCTTACTGCAAAGTTCCAGTTTAATTGGAATTCTCAAGAAAATATTTCATTTAAAAGTATTCAATAAGTCATTATATAAGCTCTCGCTTTGCTTGTCCAATCATATAGAAAGCACAAAAAAAAAGTAATCCTTTATCTTTTCTTTATCAATTTATCTGTTTTTATATGACAAAAGAGTCTTTGTATGCACAATAAATCTCTATAAGGATCATTAAGAGTCTTAGCTTTAGTCTTAATCTAAAGATCATCTGTTTCAAAAGCAGCCAATAAAGAAGGCTGCCATGTAGCTAGCACAATGACCAACTACATTTACTTTCTCCAATTAAGGTACTCATTTGAATTGGGTGGACTTATCATTATATAGATACTTTCTAAATAAGAATTTATTTATTGAATATTCATGCAATAAAATCTCATACACTTATAAATACTTTTCATGCTCCTTAACCTATAAGCTGTCTACTTTTGTTGAAGGTTGTTTGATATATCCTCTAGGTATGTGACTGCCCATTATACAGTTTGAGAGTACAAGAGTCCGGGAAATTGATAGCAACAGGTTCACAAGATGGCACCACAACGTTATTAGAACTTTCAGAAGGACTGTACACCATGGGACGCAATGAGAAAAATTTGGTCACAAATGTAAATAGAATTTTCATTTCAATCTTATAGAACCTATCACTCTGTTTAATTTTTTTTAAATATGTAAAAATGTGCTATTTAATCCTTCAAGCTCCATTTAAGGTATTAAAACACTACTATTAATTTTTTTTTCTTTTTATGAAGATGTTTGAAAGAGAAACAAGACGAGAAAAGATTTTGGATACCAGACATAAAGAAATCAGACTTAAGGAAAGAACAAAGGAAGGAAAGGTATGGTATCTTTCTTTAATAGTACAAGCTGGAGACATCTAGTTTGCTTTTGTTAAATAGATAGAATTTAAGAAATCAAAATAATGTTTCTAAATGATTTACTGCAATCAAATGAATAAATAACAGGATGAGAAAAAAGATGAAAAGAAACATGAAACTCATGAAACTCACAAGGTTGTTAAAAAAGTTCTAAATTTTTATATTTCAAAAATGTGTTCGTTACTATGTTTTTTTTAATAATTTTTGCCATTATGTTTTGGTTTGTTATTTCTTGAAATAACTTCTTGTTTAAAAGAAAATATTTTTTTTCTGTTGGTAAAACCTTACTTAAGTAGATCCACTTTTTGATATAGTAAAATAATAATAATAGCACCTAAATTATCTTCTTTTTAGAAGAACTTGTGTAAAATGTATGTTAAAGTAATTTTATGCATATTTTTCTGAAATATGAACAAGAGTTCAACATCTGATGAAGTATGTAAAGATAGCTTGCCACATCAGACCCTAGACTGCAAATAATTAATAAACTTTAATTGAACCTTCTCTTTAGTATTTATACAAAAGTTTTCTGAAAGCAATTAGTTATTATAAGTGTTATAAACATTCAACTTTGTTAAGTTAAAGATTGTATTTATAACATTTATTTTTATTTTAGACTGAGGGTGAAGAGGGAGGAGAGAAACCTAAAGAGGAAGTGGTGGAGGATGAGGAAAACTTGTACACAAAAGCAGAGAAAGAATTCTTTGATATTATATCAAATGAAAAGAAAAAACAGCCAACACCAAACAATGATTTCAGTGAGGTAGAGAAAAAGGTAACAAAATAATGATTTCTTTCTATACTTTTCTTTTCTTTTAAATACACTGTCCGTCATTATTTACTGAAGAATGGATCATCAGTTATTTAACTTTAATGCATTTTGTTTCCAATGATGTTAAGCCAATCTGAAAAGATATTAATGTATAAATGATTCCCATCAATCAAGATGAAAAAACCCTTTTTTTCTTCACATTTTAAGGATTTCTGTGCCTAATTTAGAAGTTGTTTTTTTTTTACAAAGCAATCAAGCCTTAGTTTAGTGTTATAAAATGACTCTGTGAGCTTAAACTTTCTAAGAATCACAATAAACTTTAAGGACTTTGATTTTGTTTGTTTGTTTGTTTGTGTGTGTTCAAATGTCAGATCTTTAGGTGCCTCTGAGCCCACCCGGCTCAAATGGGTACCTGACATAAGTTGTGGGAAAGTAAAGGAGGTTGGTGGTCGGTTGTGCTGGCCACGTACACTCCTATCAACCAAGGGCCACAGAAGAAAATGACCTTTACTGCATTCTCCCTATAGATTGCAAATTCTGAAAGAGAACTTTACTTTTAATACTTTAATATAAAAAAAAACCTGATTTCATTTGAGTTGAATACAGATTAATAGTGTATGTATCTTAAACTGGGTGTCCCTAGGATTGGTTAGATGAACAACTCAAAATTAGTCTTGATATCCCGGAGAGTGTGGATGATTCACTGGCAGACGCCACTGAAGTACAACAATCATCTATTGTGGAAGATGATGAGAACAGCAAAATAGAGACTGCTCCTGCAGATGATGAAACCCCAGATGAACACGACTAGCAAGACAGTTAAAAATAATTCCTATTTTTTTCATCTTTGCTTTCAAAGTTCTTTGTTAGAGCCTTTGAATTGATGAATTCACAATTTGATGTTTTCTTCATTTTGCTTAGTTTTATTTGCAAATTATTTCCATTTCTTTGGAGATTTTATTTTGGTTCATTTAGCATTGTTTGATCAGAAAGTAACAAAAAATAAAATGCATATGTATATCAGTGATGAACCTTTAGAAAACCTTACAATTTGGCTTACATCACATCCACCTCTTCTAGAATAGTTCATTGAGTACCAAAAGTGTCCTATGAAGTATTTTCATCTGTCAGCCTTTCTTTCTTTTTCTTAAAGCAAGGTCCTAACAAATAAAAACAAATACTATAAATATAAATAAAAGCGAAATGGAAAAAAATTTAATAGAGCTTTGAATTTGTTAATGTTCTCTCAAAACACTCTCTAAAAAGTGCAAACACAAGCTTAAAACCCTCAAAGCTCGGATTTAATCATCTCTAAATTTTGTTGCTTCATTTGTTATGTCATTTCATTTTCATTAATATTTTCATTGCAGGAGAATGATATTAACTCAAGTGATGCAAATGATGTAAGTCATTAGTCATTACTTAATTAAAGTTTCAAAAAAAAAAAAAAGGAAAAATTTAGTTTGTGGACAGTTTTCTTATGGCATAAAGGTGCAAAAAGGTTTTTAACTATTCCAAAACTTGAAAAGTGCCCCCCCCTCTTTTTTTTGTCTTCATTCTCATTTTATTCAGAATATTTTCAACATTTTAATAAATATGTTATATGGTCCATAAAAAGCTTTGAAGACAGCTATATGACACATGATATTGAGAAAAGCAAATTAACTAAATATTAATTTCTAAGAAAGGTTCTCTCTTTACTACACCATTTAAAATAACTTAAGATTACATTTTTGAAAGTTGAAATATAAGCTGGTCATAGAATTACATGTGAAATTGATTTATATAGTGCTATTCTAATGAATTTTAAGAGAATTTTGTTTATATTATTTGCAGGAATCAGAAAAGAAAGACTAAACCTACAGTCTCAAGAAAAAGAAAATATTTAGGAGGAATCAAATAAGCATTTTATTTTTATTTAAAACTCTGAAACAAATATTTCCAAAATTAATAACAAAAATGTATAGACTTATTGAGGCAGCAATTGATCATTTCTAATAAAAGTATTGTATCTATACATGTTTCTTAACAGGTTTATATGGATACTTTTATAATAAATGTTTTTAAATATTACTTCTCTTTAGTGATATGAACCAAATTGATAAATAAAAGATACAAATAATTACTACATTCTTAATTGAACTGTATTAATAATTACTTGTTTCAATAATTTTAATAATAACTATATCAAAAGAAGTATGTTTCTTTTCTTTTTCCAAATCTATAAAGAATGTCCTTATAGTTGATTGAATGTTTAACAAAAAACAAACACAAAAAAATATAATTGTTTGCAATGTAAACAATATACTCTTTAACAATGTATAAACTATTACATAAATGAGCTCATTGCTTAAAGCCAAGGAGACTTGTTTATTTTTGTGTTTTTTTTTTCTATTTGTTGTTTATATTTAAATATAATGCAAAATCAAGTCTGCCATTTTTGTTTTTAATTACTAAAATTTTTTAAGAAAGTTTCCTACACCCATTGTCTCAATAATATAGGATAGGATACATTTATTAAATTTATTTTCAATAAATAAAAAAAATACATAATTATATTATTGTACTAATTTTGTTGTTAATAATTTTGTGCATCTTTTTATTTTATAAATGATTTTAAACATTTCAATGTCATTGAGGAACATTCTAACAATCTGAAAGGCTTTTGTTATTTTGAATAAATGTTGATGATTCTCTCATTAGCTGACGTGCATGGATGTTTTGGCTTCCTTAAAATGATGTTTCATTTTTTTTTAGCTAACAGTCTTTAAAATGAAGAATGCTCTTGTGGTTTTAAAGAGAAGATAAGCAAAGATAAGAAAAATGACTAACTTGCCATTGGGGGATTACATAGATGGTGAGGCAGGAACAGAGAAAGAGCTAAAGAGCTTGCTGAATGGGTGATGACTGACCTCTGCAGCATATATGGCATGCAAATCAATGCTAAAAAAAACAAAATATTGTGACCAACAGCAAACAAGGTTTTATCATAGACATCACTTTTGTAGGTAAAAAACTGATATGTGTCAAAAGATTTATAAATAGGTATATTGGAGCCATGATTTTAGACAAAGGAAACAATCCTGAATTATTGGCCAGAATAATATAAGAATAATAAAATTGCTAGCCAATAGACTATTTAAAAAGTCAAAGGCATTGCCCTGGGCTTAAAAATCAAACTGATGTGTTCTTTGGTTATGGTGACTCTTGTATACTTGCTATTTTTTGACTCAACTCATTCTACCTGCAGAATTAGAAAGGAGGATCCTAGCCATGGAATCAAAATCCTTTCACCTACAATGACAATATCACAAATTAGGAAATTGAAAACATGATCATAATGGCAATGTATAGCCATACATGACTATTGTAAAAAAAAACATAAGCTAAGACTGCAAGGTCATATTACAAGATCTTCAGGGCTAGAAAAGAGCTTTCTGCCAATAACAGTACCAGGGAAAGAGAGCTAAGCAGACAAAAGAAGCGTTGAGAAAACTCATCTAAGAATGGGAGGGCTTGTCAGTGAAAGAGAGTCGTTGGCAAAAGACAGAGGAATGGAGAAAGACAACAGACAGATCATGTAAGGTGCTTCAACAGACCAAGGGACAGGAGAAAATATTTTGCTTTTAGGCTAGATGGGCTTATCAAACTATAGAATCATATTTCTTATGTAGGTCCATCATTATTTAATAATACTACAAATTAATACAAAAATCGTTAATGTGCTGTTGTGCAATATATGCATCTGCAGACATAATTCTTTTTTTTTAAGTTTAATCTACTTTGAGTGCTTTATCTTTTTTTTGTCCTCATTTATCAAGCTTTATCCTCTTTCAATTGTGCATGGGTACATATATGTTGGACTTTTATTATCCTTTCTGACAAGTATTGCACATGTGTTACTGTGTTCCATTTGTTTTATCTTTATAGCATGTCTAAATTTTAGAAATAGATAAGAATCTACATTTGACACTTGATTTTTTTTTTTAAATGGCATTTGAAACAGAGGTTCAGCAATAGTCTGCAATCATTGCAATTAACAATATTAAGTCATCTAAGGACACCTGACCATCCATGGGAGTACTCCCCAAAAAGGCATTGAATTCCCCCAAGACTACAAGTTTGTCTGTATTGTGCCTAACTAAACCCTAATAATACAGTATTTACTAAACCATTAGAGCTAGTAACGGAACCATAAGGGCATAATAAACGTTTTTCCCTAATCTAATTGAACCCCAATGAAAATCTCAGTTACTAAACCATTGGGGCTAGTATGGGCTTGATTATGGCGCGATTCTGGAAATCCCCAATTAATCCGGATGTGGTTTTACTCATTCTGGGCCGATATTGAGACGATTAGGGCTGCCCATATTGGCCCCTAATGGGAACCTAATTGCGCCAATGTGCAAACGGTACCCGCGCCCATATTATATTAGGGCACCATATGGGCTATTTAGGGCTGCTATTAGGGCAAAGGGGGATAACCCTAATCAAAACTGATGCTGGACCCTAATGGGCATGTTTATAGGGACCTTGCTTAAGACTATGTCAGGCTTAAATTAAGTTGCCATTGAATGTTTTCCTTGGCGTCCAGTTCTGCCAACAGCATAGGAGCAATCGGGAGCATATATAGGCACTTATCACTGTAAGAAATTTAGATCTATCATGTCATGTAGATTCTTAGCAATAGATATAGGCCTAATAGGCCTACTTAACATATGTGCTTCGAGAATCCTCAAGCATCATATAAATAAAGATCAGATTGGGTTCCATTTGATATATAGTAAGGAGGACTCCAGATATATAAAGAAAAGCAACATCCATAGAAGCAGATGCTAATAAGAAATTATACCTAAAACAGCGTTATCTGCATCGAGTGTGGCTATAAATATGCAGATCACAGATTGATTTGCGTGGGCGTAGCCGTGTTAAAAAATTCACTTGGGAATCAAATTTTAATTCATTGCCTTATAGGCTAAATGCTAGTTCCCTGAGAGTATATATTAGGTGCTGTACAGCAGTAAAGGATTTTTTATTTCGGGATCTTTATGGTGCTTCTTAGTCCCCCAACTCTATATGGGGGGGGGTAAATATAAGTATATAATATAATAGTTAACCTTAGACCACCGAAACAAAATTTCTTTACGTCATCTGCCCTATTGATCACAAAGTCTGAAAGGGAAACTTTACATACTTTATTAGTTTATATGCCAGTACGTTGCCTACATGGATGTGTAGGCCCTACTTATTTTTTCGTTGACTTTAGTTTTTATGTAGACAAGTGAATATTATCAAAATAGATATATGTATATTTAGGTTAGTGACTTTTAAAGTAACTCTTTTGAGCGGAAAGATTGTTATAGTCTTCATTTACAAACATGGCAGCATCGCTACGTGACACGTCCACTATATGTTTATTTGATGTTGATGGAACACTTACTCCATCAAGACAAGTAAAAATACATATTATTATTTTTTAAAATATTCTATAGCTAAAGTTATTAAAATTATTTACAGATCTAAATTATTCTAGATTTATTATTATGAATTTTAATTTGGACTTGTCACTTGACTTGGAATTAAAAAAAGAGGGCAACTTCAGCTTGGTCTTGGTCTTGTTGGATTTCATCATCATGTACTACAAACAAGTATCATTGTATGGATGCATTTTGATCATTGCTACTCATTCATTTCATGGGCCATGACTCAGGCTGGAAACTCCCTCTCTTCTGTCAGCATTGTGCTACTGTTATTAGACCTCAATCTATATTTGTCATTAAATTAGTCTTTTATGTAATTATGAGTAAGACACTGTAAGTAGTGTAAGAGAATAGATTTAAATTTAGATCTTTCCAATCATCAGACAATGCCACCTGCACTGGTTTGGTAATGTCCGCTGGATGAAGGACAATCATACCCCAAAAGGTATCCTTTATGGCTGCAACTGGCTCAAGAAAAACTGGTTAGCCCCACTTCCTTTACGTCGATGCAATCAAATGGAACCTCAAAGCAGTAGGAAAATTGATTGCAGGGAAGACATAACCCTAGACTGCACTGTGATGACTGTGTGATAGTGTAATTCATCATTTAAAATAAAAATACTCAGAAAGACACAAAGATAAAGGCACATTCCTCGTCCCATATGCTAGGACAAATCTGTACTAATGCTCTTTCTTCCCTAGTGCCATTAGAGCATGGAATGGTTTGCCTGAGCTAGCCAGGAAAACCAGTGACTTGGCAGAATTTAAGTCACTGGTAAATATGCATGACTGAATGCATGACACGTAGGACGTAATCATCTTCTTTTTTGAAGTAACGTCTGTATTATATAAGATAAGATAAGATTTGTTTCATTAATTTTATTAAACCTTTGGGCTTTGGCAAGCTTTTGCATTATCAATTGATCGTAAGTTATGTCATATGGTCATGATCTTTTTAAATATTGATTTAAAAAAACATCTTGCAGGAAAGCTTCAGTGATTTCCTTAATTCAGAAGTCATGACATAATATTGATCTGTTTACCCTCCCTATCTTAGATTTAAAGTCTCCCAGGTAACAAAAAACAAAAAAGGAAAAAAATGGAAAATTATAAATGCAATATTTTATATTTAGGAATGCAGCCTCCTCTTTGAAGTTAAACTCTAAAGTAAGTCATGTTAATTGGGTTTGGAATTATAACATCAACTTACCAATTTCACTCCTTACATATGTTATGCAAAAGAGCTTGTATGTTAAAATTATGTTTTTGATTGCCTCAGCTTCTGGATGTCTGGTTTTATGATTGACTCCAAAACATTTTAAAAGAAGCTTTTTTTTAGCATTTTAGGTAAAAATATGAATAAAATTATTAACGGCTAGTAGGACACATTTAAATTTTTATTGTATTTTGTAGATGTGAATTTCATTCATCTCTAAATAGGCAAATGCTAATTGTGAATATTTTTGTTATTTTGTCATTACATTGAAACAAGTCTGATAAGTGTTTATACAAGTTATCCTTTGTTTTCATTTGCTTTCATGATCATAATAACTGTCACACCTTTTTCCTTTGTGACCCATGGTGGACTGATATTTAGTAGGCCTGAGTGCCTTAAAGAGCATGAAATCAACAAGAAGGTTTACTTCCTTTTAGATCACTTGTATCATTCAGCACTTTATTCAAATTATTCAATTATTCAAAAGCGTCTTTCCAACATCCCATCCATGAAGGTGCTGCACTGTTAAATACAGACATCCTTGTTTGCATTTTCCTCATTTTGTCTTCAATGTTATTGCAATTTTTTGTGTGAATGATTCGTTCTGTAAAAGGTTATTTGTTATCATGATAATATATATATATGTGAATGCAGACTATAAGACTTGAAAATTATATGTTTCAGAGAACCTGATTAATAGTTTAATTAACTCTTTTACTAAGCAGAGTTTTACATAAATCTATTGTCAACAGCTCGTCAGACCTCATGTTGAGGAATTTTTGCAAGAACTTAGAAAAAAAGTTTTAGTGGGTCTGGTTGGTGGATCAGACTTTGTGAAAATAGCTGAACAGATGGGAGATCACTCAGACAGTAAGTACATCATTTAATTAAAAAAAAAAAACATTAAAATTGCATAGATCTAAAAATCTTAATTGATGTTTATATGCTCAGGAAGATTTTCAATATTATTTTATTCAACTCAGATTAGTTCATGTTATGAAATTCTGATAAGTGCTTTTCTTTTTAAATAATTTGTATTTATGTTTTTTTATTTGTCGTCTAGTATTGAATCGATTTGATTATGTCTTTGCTGAAAATGGATTGGTCGCTTATAAAGGAAAAGTTCAAATAGGTCAACAGGTAATTGTTTCTTATCTATTGAACTGTAATGTTTTTGTAAAAATCTTAAAGTTAGATATGATGGATTTCAACTGTGGTGATAAAAAAATGGCCACTCTTTCTTCACCTGAGCTATTGGATTTAGTTCAGCAGCAGAATACTTTGTTTGCCTTTGAAATCACCACCACTATGTTAGATAAAGATGGACTCATTCTACCAGGCTAAAGGAAATGTGTGGTTTATGTGATGAGCATTATTGTCACTTTATAAGACTATCTTTACTACTCTCAGTACATTTTAATATCATGTATTAAAATGTTTTATAGTCTTTTATCAAGCAATATGAATTGTACTTTAGATGGCTTGGACTGCTCCCGAGTTCAAATCATAATAATCTTTACAGAAAGAAGCTATGAAACCTAAACAAGATATATATTTCTGAAATACCATTCATGTTAATACTTTGCATTATTTACTGCTTTCATGTGTTTTTCTTGGTAGACAATTATTGTGTATCTTTATATAAAGAAAAGTAAGAGAAAACACAATTTAAAAAGAAATCGATGTTTTGTTTTACTTATAGAATCTCAAAAAATATGTTGGAGATGAAATCCTGCAAAAACTTATTAACTTTGCTCTGAGATATATGTCTGAACTTATTTTGCCTTGTAAAAGGTAGGTGTACGTTGTTGTTTTTTTTCACGTGTGTCGATAAAATAACCGAGAAATCAAATTCCACAACCATCCAACATGATTATTATATATATTTTTGTTAAGTTCTGAAAGTAATAGCAAAGAAAATGTAAAAATTTTCTCTTTTTACTATTGACATTTTTTATCATTATTACAATCTAGGATTCTGTGATGTTAATGTATTATAGTCTTTATTTATTATGGCTATGAAATTTCAATCATGGACTTCTTAAATCATCAGTTTTCAATTTTATTTTGTAGTTGTAAGGTGGGTGCACAAATAAGGAGAGTACTGAAACATTGGGACAGGTTTTGCAATGGCACAGCTTCAAAATAAGTTTTAAACATTTAAATGCTTATGGATTTTTTATCTTATAAAAAAAAAAAGGATGACAACTGTACAAACCAATTTTCTTTATTTTAGAGGCACTTTCATTGAGTTCCGAAGTTCAATGATCAATATATGTCCAGTTGGAAGGAGCTGTTCACAAGAAGAAAGAGATGCTTTTGTTGTTTTTGATGAGGTCAGTCTATACTTTAAAGGGAAACTCTCATGGTTTTGACAATTTTTGATATAATATGCGTTTTGATTTACAGATAATGAATATATTGTTCTTTTTTTTAATTTGCAAGAATAACTTAGTAATTGATGTTTTTCTGCGCATCCATAACGGTCAGATTTCCACGGAATTTCTATGTGACGTCACGAACAGATACACAAATCATATACTACTCCAAGTACCTACTGAATAACGAAAACCAAACACTAAAGTTTACATTCTCATAAAAGAAATTTATCTTCGTCTATTCAGATGTAAATATTGTAAGCAAAGAAAAAAATGCGTGTTGAAAGTAGATTTACATGCTTGACTAACCACGGCAGTGTATATTTTCTCGCCTGACCACTTAACACACAACAAACATTATCGCTTGGTTGTCTTGTCATGACCGACTACACGTAGTCTAGACTAGCCTTACACTGACCAGTTTGTTCGAATCAGTCAGACACACTATCTCAGACCTTATCTTGGGATAAGGAGAGGTTTAGATGAAAATGTTTTTTTTTCTCGAGTTGGTTATCCTAATGCTTTTACATCTCCCTCTCTCTCTATATAAAACTATAGCATAGCTCTGGACTATCCCGTCACTAAGCCCAAGAGCCTGACAGCCACTGTAAGAAAGAAGCGATACGATTGGTTAAATCTAGTTTCCCTTTCAGTATTGTTGATGGAAGTGATGTATGCCTAAGATAAAAAACAAATCTCAAAGAACCCTGTTTTTTAGGAGGCGTCACGAATTTACTAATTTATTAAATATAAAATTTTCTAAGCATTTAAATAAAAAAATTATATCATGTCTACTATTACAACTTTTTACGCAGAATTTAAATATGTCAATTACTAAAATTTGAAAAACTATGAGAGTTTCCCTTTAACCTCTCCTAACATCATATATTTTATATGACATCTTTACTTGATGTTTTCTTGAGTTTCACTGACATTAAGATTTATTGTTCCCTTTTTATTTAATAGGAACACAAGATCAGAAACAAATTTGTTGAAGCATTAAGAGCAGCCTTTCCCAATGAGGGTCTTGTATTTGCAATTGGTGGTCAGATCAGCATAGATGTTTTTCCAGAAGGTTGGGACAAGCGTTACTGCTTGCAATTCTTAGAGAAGGATAACATCAAAAATATACATTTTTTTGGGGACAAAGTTGAAAAGGTGAGGACTGTTACTGACGTTTTAAAATAGTTATTATTAATCAATTTACTTTAGATTGTAGTTTAGTTTCTGCCCAAATTAAAAAGAACAAAATTAATTAATATTTACTTTTTTTTTGTTGTTGCAGGGTGGAAATGACCATGAAATCTATGAAGATCCAAGAACTATAGGGCACAAGGTTGTTAATCCTGATGATACAATCAAGCAGCTTCGGGACTTGTTCTTTTAACTTAAAAATAACTCATAAATAGATAAATGTTGATTTTTATGCAAAACATTTCATTGGAGACCACAAAGGGATAATGAGAGTTAACTTTTGGAAACATTAATATGCCCTTGAACTTTTATTTGTGATATTTAAGTAAAACTAGATAGGGTATAGTAACTTTGTTGTTCCGTTTGGAATTAAAACAATACATTCCTCAGAAATAAGTAAATATAGCAAGTTTGCATTCCTTTGCGGTCTACAATTTTTTTTTTCTCATGTTCACACAAAAAATATTTATAAACTGTTTGCGGGCAGTATTTTGGTTTCGTTAATTATACATCTTGTATGTTATAAATGGTGCTTTATCCGCCAATTCCAAGTGATATTTTATTTTTTATGAAGGTGAACAAAAGGATTTAACTCGTTATAATTCACTGACAGCTGCAATGTATGTAAAAGTAAAATGTGATTCTCAGTCCCATTCATTTCTAATGTTTCTCAACCGTTACCATTCAATAATTTATTCCTCATTAATTTGTTACATTGCATCATTTCATTATTAGTACATTCACTTTATCGCTTACACTAACTCCCTAATACAAGGCTTTAAAAAGTTTACATTTTGTTTTTAAAAAAGCTCTTTTTATCTCAGACATAACTTTTTTTCTTATAGTGAAAACCTAAATGTGTAGAGTTATTTTCAATTTCTTTCTACATCTACCTCATCACATAAAGCCAATTACAGTGATGTGGTGTCTATGGTTTTTTTTTTTTTTCTTCTTTAGTAATTAAAAAATTTTTTGTAACCAGATAAAAAAATAATAAATTTGGAACTGGAAAAAGAAGTGAATGGGTTAAGCCATTGTTACTTACAGCAAACATATGTTACAACCTTAGCATACCAATCAAAAATATCACTTCACATTAACTGTTGTGAATCTTTAAGTTTAAAGGTTAGTTTTAGTGATCAGGTAAAGAAGCTGTTAATGCCTATCAAAACAACTTATTTTGTTGACACGTTTTCACTAAGCTTTGCATTTCATAGTCTGCTTTATAAAATAATAGTGGGAAGTTATATTCCAATACCAAGCCTCACCTCATCATGAATATGCTAGCAACTAAAGATTGAATATGTTTTGTTAGTGGTTAGTACCTTTTTAATGAATATATTGATATGCTGTGTGTGAAAAGAATTAACATTTCTAGGTTATTAAAGATCAAGATTGTAAGCATGGTTGTAAATGTTATATGATTGTCAACGTTTCATGACCAGTGTAAATGTTTTTGTATCTCTATAAAAAATGTGTATTTGTTTTCATAATATTTCACTTGTATACTCTGGGATTATTTTATTTGATTGCCATAGATGTTAATGCTTTTGGAACTGTAATGGTTGGTACTATGCATTTATACAATGCAAATTAAAAGTTGTGTATTTATTCTTGCTTTTTTTTTTGTTTTAAATTATCTTTTTGTCAATTCAAAGCACCAGACATATAAACAGAAATTGTTTTGTTCTGATTGTGCAGACAATGTGTCTGGCTTAGTTATCAATTACAAAATGTACTTGAAAAAAAAAACAATTAGCATACATAAAGATAAGTTGAAAAATAAATTGAAACACGCCTATCAATTACATTTTGTAATCCAGCATTTATTTCTTACAAGTTAGGCACTTCAAAATCACTCGTCTAAACATTTCACTCAGCAAGAGAAAAGTGCATGCATTCCATTCACTCATAAACAAATAAAACTAAATAGTAATCTTTTCAATCTTGTCAATCATAAGCACTACTGGGCCTACTCTTTGTCATCAAATACGTTTATGTCGAATGTCTTGTCAATCATAAGCACTACTGGGCCTACTCTTTGTCATCAAATACGTTTATGTCGAATGATACAAATTTAACTTCTTGAAAGAGAGCTTTTCATTTTGGGTGGAATAAATGATAAAATCTGATGAAACAATGAAAAAAATTGCTGTTAAGTTAGTTAACCTGTCAGCTTGGGTAACAACGAACAATAACTACAAGAGATATATTGCAAGTATACTTAGTAATACAATTATACAGCAGAATAATGATTTGTTAGTGGAACACTGTTGTGTTATTAGCATAAACATCTACAGTTGGTTAAATGACTGAAGAAGATTACAGTATCAAAGTTGTTATCAGCTGTACAAAATTATAAGAACAAATAGTTTGAAACACAACACTGCTATGTTTGGTGAGCTATATACATATTATGTTTACATTTAATACAACTAATGATGACTATAAAAACAATATGACTACAATTTTTTTTTCTTTAAACTTTCTTTAATAGTATTTAATGAAATGTAAATAATACTAATTAAGTGAGCACAAATAATTCTTAAATTTAGACAAGACCCGTGATAATCAGAATTATTGCTGGCTTTATGCAGACAACGCTGTTTAAATCTTTCCTGGACCCATAAGACTGTTAAAGTAAAGAAACAACCATTGTCGAAACTGGTGACACAGAAATGATCAAGAGAGTATGGAAGATAATGTCAACAATACATTTTTGTATAAAATGCGTAACAAGTAACTGAAACTCAGCCAAGAGACATAAATGCAAAAAAAAAAAATTATATATAAACTTGTTTAAGAAATAAAAAAATGTGTAAAAATTTAACATGATAAAAACAAAGTTTACAATCCAGGTTTTTAAGCCAAGAAAAAAAAGACAGTCGCCCTATTATTTAAATGGCTGCTATTAATTTGCTATCAAAATCATTTTGCATATATCCTGTTGCATCATCATCCTTTACTGTTATTAATTTTTGAATGTATGTATTTGCAAAAAACATTCAAACTAATGTTGAAAACATTTAGATGTAACTCTAATGGACCTCTTTATAGCAAAATGATCAAAGTGCAAAAAAATTTATTAGCTCCTAGAAAATGTTAAATCTTGGATTTTAAGCATTTTAGCAGTTTGTACATTTTGAAAAGCTAACTAATCTGCATATTTCTCTGGTGATGTCGGCACAGGAGAATCCCATCTTTCATGCAGTACTCCAGGCTTCAAATGTGTGATCACTACGTGGACAGCTTGAAGTTTTTCATTTCTTGGTGGGATTGTCACTGTTTTAAAAGTCACATGATCACCTTCTTTGGGAACCCATTCACCTTCAATGCTGAAATGTTAAGATTACAATATAACACCTGATGTAGAGATTAGAATGTACTCATAAAGTACATTCACAAATGTATTGTGGTGTGGTGGTAGAATGAAAAGTGATTGAATCCTGAAGCTCAATCTTCACTAAAATGTTAAATCCCATGTCAGATAATCATAGAGGTAATTCAGCTTTAATATTATTGAAATAGTATATATTACTTTAATTTTTAACCATTTGGCAACTAGAGTCGGTGGCAGTCGCCATTTTGGGTTGTTTCGTTTACGCATGCACTGCTAGTTTTTAAATAACTATTTATACCTTTACTAACTCTTGCCTAGAAAAGTGGTGTTTATTTTATATCTGCAGCATGAGTGGAGTTTTATTTTTTTGAAAATTATGCTTTTTTTGCTAGCCTAAAAAATCTAACATATTTAGGCTTTTGTTTAGGCTTTAATAGATTTTAATGGGAATATTATATTAATGTTTCAGCTGTAGAATAAGGATATAATGATTGGGGTAAGTGGTTTAGAGCCATTTGAGACCGATAGTAGTGAAAATGAATAAAAAATTGATGCTAGATCCAGTATCGAATATGTTAGATCTAGTCAAACGGGAGATTGGAAGGCAACTAAACAGATGTGATATTTTAATGTTTTTGAAATCTGTAGGCCTATTTATGACTTCAAACATGATGCTTAAGCCAAGGTCTATTTTTTTCTATTATAAAAAGAAGGTTTTAGTTAGGTTTTATTTTTTTTTCTGTGAATTTACTCAAAAAATTGATTTTTTAAAATAAATGATATGGAGTTATATCCCTTGTCTTGTCTAAGGGATGAGGTAGATAGTTTCTGACAACTGCTTAGTGCTGAAAGCGTTAATATTATTATAAAATGAAGGTACCAGTATATATATTATATATTTCAATCTAATACTTAAGAATTTATTTAAAACTCCAACATTATTATAAAGTAAGGGAAATATAGTGTCCTAGTGAATGTTGCTTTCCTATTAAACTATGAGACAGGCCAGTTGAACTTACTCTGAAATGTGGACAAATATGTCTTCCTTTTTGCCATCTTCTTGGTGGATAAATCCATGACCTTTTTGTCTACAGAAACTTTTGACTACACCTTTACAAGTTGGACCTTCAGCTGCTCGTTCCGACCTAAAGGATATAGATTCATTTTTTGTTAAATTTTCCCCTAATATTTCTTTTAAGCCTAAGTTTATTTGTTTGTTTTTAATATATATATATATATATTTTTATACCCACACATTGTACACTTAGATATGAGTAAGAAGGTTGATTTATTTATGATCCAATTTTATACACTAAACCTTATGAACCAAATGCACTTGTTAAATAATAATATTTTATCCCATGTCTAATTTACAATAAGAGAATGACAAAAGGTGCAGAGAAATAGAAATTTAGGGTGTCAGGGGTGAATGTTTTCATCTTCTAAACTAGGCCTTTAAACATGCATTGTAATGTGTAGTCCAGTTACATCAATTGTCATAATCATTAATGCACATAATCACACACCATCTTTTTCATTTGAATGTGTTATATTTATAGAAAGTTGCTTAAAATATTTTTCAGTAAAGTATCAAAAATCAATCAAAAGCTGAACATAAACAAACAACTGAAGTTCATAATGGTGCAGAAAGATTGAAAGCTTTTGTGTAAAAGTAAGATGGTTGCTTTATAAAATGTTTACATTCCTTCAGAAATTAATATTTGTATGTCCTACTCAAAATTTCCTGCTAGATGATGGTAGGGAAGCTGCACATAAAAGACCAGGCAGTCATATGGCAGGGATAAGGCAATTAAGTCTGATTTCAATGATTTCAAATGGAAGTTAAGAAAAACTTAAATTCTTCATTCAAAGTTCAGTCTTTCAAGGTTTAACTGAAACTAATGTAAGCATATTATAAAATAGGATTTGTTAGTATTCTTCTTCGTAATTTTGTATTACAAGCCTTTAAATTGTTATTTTGACATATACATTAAAATTATATTCCCAAAATTATTATAGTCCACTTTAAAAAGAAAAAAAAAATGGTCGTTTCATTTCTCATTTAGAAGAAGAGAAAAAAAACGTACATAGATTTTGTTCTTGTTCTCCTTGTTGGAATAGGACTTGGTATGAGAAACCTTCTGCCAGGGGACTCAGAAATCTGAGCATTGTTGAACGCCTGAGTCTGTGGGATATCTTGTGGACTTGACATTCTTTAACACTTGTGTCTTTAATTGTCTGTAGTTATAAAAAAATAAATTTTTTTAAAATAATAACTTTGGGGAAAATGCGCCGAACGGCGCAGGAGGACCTAAGTCTAAGTAAGTAAAATAGGTCAAGGTTGAGTGAAGCACCTCAAATGCACCTGACAAATAAGACTAGATTTTTTTTATTACATTATTAATTACTCTTTTATGAGTGACAGGGGTGCCACCTGTGAGACCAAGTAAACCCTGAAACCTGAATTTCCAAATTTTACAAACCCTGAAATCATAAACTCCAACCTTTACAAACCCTGAAATGTGCCGTATATACAATTTAAGCACCAAAATTTGAAGAAAGAACAGTAGTAAATTATTACCTAGATCTATATCATAATATGTCCCCCATATTTTAAATATTTAAATAGTAAGCCTATCATTATAATAGAGTTTGTATGTATTTATTGATAAAGCTAGTACAATTTTATATTAACTAATGTTTGTACCATCCCCCCACTCACAGTAATTTTAAATGATGTTTCACTTTTAACTCTTAACATTTGTTCCCTCATTACTCCTTTGAAGCAGCCCAGTAGGCTAAATCTATTGCAACAAGATATAATTAGAGATTTAGTCGTGATCTACTCCAAAAGGAACATTTAGATTTAGTTTATAATATTTAAATGTAGATCTAGATGGCTAGAATATATGCTGGGCTGCTTGTACATCGTTTGTATAGAACTAAAATCTATTGACCAATCGATCTAGCCTCTAGGTCTTCAGGCCAACACCAACTTGTTAATTTAATTAATCTTTAATCATTGATTCTAGTTCTGATCTAAAAACGATGTAAATATGGTTATTATTCCATCCTAAATCTAGATCCTACCCTAGACCAATATAGCTCTAGACACAGACTCTATATATACAATGTGGAATCTATACATTAGTATTAGTAGTATTACTAATATAAAACACAGGAAGAAAAAAAAATCTTATAGACTTATTTCGCACTTGTGAATTTTTTCTTTCTATAGAATGACTAGATATAAGTACGTGAGACACTGCCGCCCGGTGAGTAGATGTAATCTCGACCTCGCCTTTATCTAGACTAGATCTATACTAAATACCAGACTTTACAGTTAAGATCAGATCTAGATTGATCATAGAAATAGATCTAGACTCTAAATCAAACCGAATCGAGGCGCGTCCCGTAGATCTAGAGTCGAGATCTAGATCTATAGAATGGTTTAATGTTTAACAAAATTGGAGAAGGCAAACCCGGAGGGGGGAAAAATCGGACCCCTCAAAACCCGGATTTCCGGGTTATCCCGGAAAAGTGGCACCCCTGATGAGTGATTCACAAAATAGTTTTATTAACCACTAATGGATGTATTATTTATACTCTTTAGGTGTGTGTGTGTGTTCAGCAATCTTTTAAAAATACAGTAGACATAATTGTCTGATTAAAAACTAAAGGGTGCAGGTTTCTGATTTGAATGCACCAAGAATAAGATTTACATGAAAAATAGAGTAGATTTAGATCTACACTAGACCCAGATCTAGATTAAGACTTGTTCATTGAAGCACCACAAAGTTTTAAACAATTGGATCTTCTTACGGATATTACTTCAAAAAAAAAAAAAAAAAAGAATCCAATTATTAAATGTAAATAAAGTATCATAACTAGAGAAAAAATTTCAAAACTTTGTTGAGAAAATTACTTGTATCTAGATCAGAAGTGGACAAATTATGGCCCACAGGCCACATGTGGCCACCGGAGTGTTTTATGCGGCTGAAACTCATTACAGGTAAGTCGTCTCTTGTTGATTTTTTTCCAGCTTATAGTACATGTGTCTGGCTATAATTCCTAGTCTATATTCCTACGATTTTCAGATCGATCCATTGCTAGCATTGTACAAAACAAAACAAAATAACAATGACCTTAATGGTTCATAAATATAAATGAAATCAGATTTGTGAGCTAGAAATTTAATACGAATACTAGCTCTACTATTAAATTTCTTATTTAATAAGTAGATCTATCATCTACAATACTCAATTCCAATTTTTTTACTTTTTGAGCAGGGGATGTGTCTCGCTGGCTGAGTGCACGAGAGGCTCTCATCTTACTTGCTCCATGTCAACCAATGTTAGGTCAAAACGACACAAAAAAATCATACAATTTTCTAACTGTTAAACATACCATCATAATTTATACACCATTGGAAAGTTCTTTTAAAGTATTTTAATGATATATGTATTATGTACTAACAAAAAATTGTTTTTTCAAAGATAAATTTTTTATTTCACCTCCCTAGACACTTGACACAGTATTTAAATTTAAGTCAAGTCACTCAAGTATTATCATTACTAAATTTACAAAGTTTACATTACATCATTAGTCATGAATGACATGATTATAATTATATAGGGAGCTAACGTAACGAGGAAATGCGAAACTAAAAAATTACCGATAAAGTTGAGATGGCGTGTTTGACTTTTTTTTTTAAATAGGCCGCACTTGAAAATTTATTACATTTATGAATGAACCGTGAGAACTTTTAAACTTGTGTTATCGATTACTTTAGACAATGACCTAAGTAATGTTGAAATGCGATTTGTTTTTGAAGTTATTTATTATTTTTATATATTATTAAAAAAAAAACTTTTTTGTTTTTAGCAATACAGGGTCCAGGAAATCCACCCATGATTGAATTTTTTTTCCACGTTAGGTATCATGCCTGGCTATAATTCTACCAAGTTTTATTGTGATATCGTGAGCGCAACATTTTTTTTCTTAATTTACGGTTAGCATTGTGGGCTATGGGATTTATCGGTTTTTGAAACTTTTTTATAAGAAAATTTCACCCTAGACGTAAAACCACTTCATGCCATATAAGGACTAATATTCTGGATATATTCAAATAGTTTTTAGTTTTCTTTTGTGAGCGCATGAATTTAAAAGCGAATCTGAAAAAAAATTATTTCAGGCGATTTTGATCCCAATTTTTAAATATTTTGTTATTTTCTGACATCACATCGCCGCCATTTTGTTCACGCCTCTCTGACATTTCTTGTAGATCTAGACCCGATAATTTGTTTATTTCATCAATATTTACATTTTAAACAAGTTAAGTTCATAAATATAAATTAAATCCGATTTATGAGCAAGAAATTTACTACTAATACTAGATCTACAATTAAATTTCTTATTTAATAAGTAGATTTATCCTCTACGAAACTCAATTTCAACTTTTTCAGCTGGGGGTGTGTCGCGAGCTCAGCGGCTGGTCGAGGCGATCACGCGCGAGAGAGGCTCGTCTCTGTTTGTCTGTGACAACACATGTTAGTTCAAAACGATACAAAAAAAACATAACTTTCTAATTATTAAATTTAAAGATACAGTCATAATTTATATACCATTGGAAAGTTCTTTTGAAGTATTTTAATCATAATGATGTACTAACGAAAAACTGTTTTTTCCAAGATTAATAACTTGATCTTAGATTACTTAGAATCTATTCTAAATATTCTTATTATTCTATGTCTGATATTTCTATACTACTATACAACTATACTGTCTATACTGAGTATACTCTATAGTCACTAGTGACTATAGTAATTAGTAGTATATAGTCTAGATACTTTTTATTATAGTCTAGCCACTGTAACGTGACTATAGGCACTATACTATAGCCAGTATGCGTATACTTAATATTATAATACTAGGATTTATTTTAAAAATTTGATCCTAGAGTGGACCTGGGCCTGGACTCCTGCCAGTGCCCCTGCCTGGAGACATTTCTGATTCACTACTTGAGTACTTCACTGACTTGACTCCACCTGGGTTACAAGTTAGAAATTACACAATAACACATCTAGCAGACTAAATCTACATTAGACTTAGATCTAGAATGACTACATCTAGATCAATTGTAAAATCACTAGATCTTATGATCTTACCAAGCAGAATGTAACTCACACTTGTCTGAATTCTTAGAGTCTGGTTGTAATCTCTACTAAATCTAGATTTTAGATGGATCAGGCTGTAACTTCCGGCCTAGACACACTGGCCTAAAAAATAAAGAAGACTTCTTTAGAAAACTGCGCAAAACTAGTTTTTACTAGATATATAATATGAAAAAAAAAACGCATTTCGTGGGAGAACAGAGAAACCTTATGACAGAAAAACGGTTAGTTATTAGACATGGTTGAGAATGAAATGCTTGAAGAATTCAACGAATGAAGAACGCCGAAGCTAACGACCATTAACTCGGATATAGGATTCAAAACGAGCTTATATATGCATAATATTGGCATATTTTCCCGTCATCATTGACAACACGGTTGATGTTAGCTACAAAGAGCAGATATCTTTAACGTAGCGTTTTTGAGAAAATATCAGATTCAGAAGTTAAGGTGGAGAGCTTGTGTAGTTAAAATGCCAGTATATTTGCGTGCGGTAGTATGTTTTGTAACAAAAATAAGGCCTACACCAACCTGTGGATCAATAAAGCTAGGTAATTTGCCTTTTCAAATTTTCAAACAATCTGGCGCTCCAAGGCATTATCTCTACATAACAAGGTAAGGTCCTCTTTCACCGTTCAGAAACTTGAAGAGTCACTAAAACAAATATGGAAAAGCTCCAAAACTTTTGTTAACAGATGCCTACGCCGGATATTAGGAATTACCTTACCTGTTACCTATCCCTTAGTCTGGTGGACCGTTGGGGCACCAAGCAAGACTTGTGGACCATCTTTCTCCATTCCTCTCTATCCTTTGCCATGTTTAAAACCTCTTTCAATGGTAGGCCTGTCCATTCTTTGATGTTGTCTTCCCACCGCTTTCTCTGTCTGCCTCTTCTTCTTTTTCCTGGTACTGTTCCCTGGAGGAAGGTCTTTGCGAGTCCCGAAGATCTTGTTACATGGCCATACATTTTGAGCTTTCGTTTATTCACAGTATTTAGCAAGTCATCATGGGGTCCGATCGCTGCAGTAACCCTGTCTCTAATCTCTTGATTTGTGATGCGGTCTTTAAATGTGATGCCTAGGATTCTTCTGTAGCATCTCATTTCCATTGCTAGGATCCTCCTCTCTAGCTCTGCAGTCAGCGTCCAAGACTCACAAGCATATAGAAATGTGGCCATGACCAGGGAGCGCATCAGTCTGATTTTGGTGCCGAGGGCTAAGCCTTTGTCTTTCCATATCAACTTGAGTTTAGAAAGGGCCGCTGTGGACTGTGCTTTTCGGACCATTATTTCGGGCTTTGTTCCCTCACCCGAGACAATAGCTCCGAGGTATTTAAAGCTGCTAACGCTAGTTAGCTTTTCGCCTCCAATACTGATGGCTTTTGTAAAGCCCTGTTGACTATTGGTCCCAATTTGTTTTTTTTTCTGCATTTATTTGCATGCCATAAGCTGCTGAAGTCTTGTCAATGCGCATCACTAGGTCGGCTAGTTCGTCTTCTGTCCCTGTTAGGCCATCAATGTCATCTGCGAAGCGCAAGTTTGTAACTTTTCTTCCTCCAATGCTTACAGTACCTTCTTCCTTGAAAAAATATTAGGAATTAGGTGACCAGAAAAGATAACCACTATCGATTTGTGGGAGAAAAAACAGTCTTTTTGGGTGAGCTGAAAGAAGATCGACGTAACAGAGGTGCTTACGAAAACGCTTTAAAGCTTAGGCGTTAACTTGCTTAAACTGACATTGAAGAGAGCACCTGGTTGCAGGCGGCTTCAGAAAGAGACAGCTAGGGGTTACTTACAAAAGCAGCGGGATACACAAATTTGATTCACACTTGAACATTTGAGACCAAAAGAAATGCCGCTGCCGAGGAAAGCGTCGACGTAGACGGCAAAAAGAAAATCTAAATCGACTACCAGCGGACAATGGTTATGCCTGCGCTGGATGTTTCAAAATATGTAGGTCGCAGTTGGGGCTGCGTAGTCACTGAAAGTTGTATGTATAGTTCGTGGCTGGTGAGACCTATGCGAGCCCGGAATGTTCGGCTGCACTCTGGGCAGGTAATTCCAGCTGGAGCTAGTGTCATTTCCCTTTTTTCCTTCTCTGGCGTTTTTCTTTCGCCAGCGTTGTTCGTTTTTCCTCAGCAACCTGTGCGCCGGATCTCACAGCGCGGCGCCATGATGCTCTGTCATGTGCCTCTGTCTCTGTCTCCCAGGTGCCTGGGTCAATGTTGAACTCCTTTAGAGAAGCTCTGAGGGTGTCCCTGAAGCGCTTTCTTTGACCACCTTGCGAGCGCTTTCCTTCACTTAATTGGCCATACATGAGACGTTGTAGCTGCATATTTCCTAGCACGGGATGACGGGATTTCTACCAACTGGTTCAAAGTTTTCAGCTCGGGGCTCATCACTTCTTTCTGTGAGGTGTACATCTGTTCTACTCTAGCACAGGTCTCTTTCTGTAAGTTTCAAGTAACAATGTGGCGGTTAAATGACACATACATCAACAGACAATAAAACACTATTGGCTTCACTAACTTGAAAACTTCAAATGCTTTAACCCAATAGAACTGCCTATTAAACACTACAAGTATCTCTTTCTACTCCTGGACTCGTGCAGCTACATTTTCGAGGACTCACAGTCTACTGCACCTCTTACTGCCTAGCTGTCCTGGACTCCTCTAGCTGTCCTTTCTAGTTACATGCTGTCTCTCGTTCGTGAAGGCGCTCGGTCACATGACCACAACGCGGGTCAAACTTGCGTGTAATAGCAGTACTGTCCCTTGTCTATCAACAGCCCTTGACCTGTGTGATTGGCGTGAGTAGTGTGTGCCAGTAGAACCTAAAGTTAACCCTATCGCGCCGCCAGTAGTGTTGTAACAGTATCATCAGTGGCGTAGCGTAGGGGGGAGGGGGAGCTTTTCAAAATCCCCCCGGGCCCCCACTTAGGGAGGGGGCCAAACGGGTGTCCGAAATTTGTTTGTAAATACATAAATTAATATATTTGATTGACAAATAGTGCCAAGTAGGCCTACCAGTACGTTTTAAAATATTTTTAAAGTTAGTTTTACATTTTAATATGCAAATCTTTAATAGATTTGTTGCCGATTTATTTTACTTTCAAAAGAGATCAAACGTACTTGCAGCAAAAACTAAGAATATTACTCTCTTTGTTGCCACGAACAGGGGCGTCCTTAGCAGTGCGCGGGGCCCTGTGCGTGTGTCATGTGCGGGGCCCCATAAGGATAAACTATATATACCGTACCACATCACGCTAACCGGCTTATCCGTCTCTAACGCTGTAATAATAACAAGACAGTATATCCGCCTTAACGCTGTGGGCCTTCCTTATTTTTGTTACAAACATAGAACATTGCGTAGCCATTGTTGCCTTACTATTGGCCGCGCTAAGTCATAAATATACTGTATTGTAATTGTTCTGCATAAAGAAAATTCTTTCAACTTAAAAAAAGTTTAAAAATTACTGCCATGACCATAGCCTATTGAGACAAAATACAAAAAGCATCCAATCCAAATATTTTATTTCGTATATTAACATCTACATCCAATCGGATTTTATTAGAAAAATGTGTGGTGATCAAGTTTGTGACAATAAAATCTCCGATCGCAGGGCCCCCTCAAGCGCGGGGCCTGGGGCGGCTGCCCCACTTGCCACCCTCTAAAACCGCTACTAGCCAGGACTAGATCTGGCCTGCGGATACGTCTGTTAGGCATAAATCCAAAAGCAATATTTCTTAACTGTGATAATCACTTTCTCAACATGGCAGCTTTTCATTCTGCTGAGATAGATCAAACAATTGTCACCTTTTTTGGAACTGTACATGAATTGTTCAACTATTTTTTCCCCAAATTAACCCCCAGATATCCTTCCTTTTGAAGTTATTATCACATCCTTCCTTTTAAAGTTCTTAAGACTGATATCTACTAGAAACTTTAATAATTCGACCACTTCTGGATGTCTTGATTGGCACAAAAGCTTCTATAGAGGTTGGTCTATAACTCTCTGTTTCGTTTGTTCTAACAGTTTACTGTTCGTTGCCTTCGTCGGTATCATAGTACCCTGAGATATCTTCATCGAAACTCTTGTTCAAAAAGCGTATTATATACCCTGAGATATCTTCATCGAAACTCTTGTTCAAAAAGCGTTGATTTCTTCTGTTTGTTTTCCCATCGTTTGTTTATGATGTAAGATCTTGGTGAGTAATGTTTTGTTTTTTATGACAACTGCTTTCTGCCATGTTGTCCTAGACGAACTCTCACTTTCTCTCCGACAGGGTAATCTTTGGGTAGTCGTGCTTTTGCATTGTATTTCACTTTGCTTTTCATCTGTCGTTCGTTGAGTAATGTCTCTGCATTTTCGGTTACCGATGGTTTCAATAGTTTGGGATCAGTTGGAATGATGTCCCTGAGTCTTCTACTCATCAGCAGTTGTGATTATGATCGGAGTATTTCTATAGGCCTACTCGAGCATAGCAATATATAGATGATATATAATGATGTGCATCGAATCCTTTTGCTTTCGCACAAAACATAAACAATAAATATATTGAAACCCATTCAAGCTTTCTGCAAAATGATGAGAAACGGATGAAGCTGATCACCCAATCCAACGAAGAAGCAAAAGAAGGTAATGAATACTATGGATTCCCTGTAAACAAACCAACCAGAAGAAAGAAAAGACTTTATAGGAAGTTGAGTTCTAATGTAGGACTGTCAATAGAACTGCAATTCAAAAGTTTTGCGACAGAAGTGCTGGACATATTTCATATGGGGATGAAGGAAAGAATGAAAGATTACAAAGGCTGGAAAACAATGGATACCTTTGGATTTCTTCTTGAACCAAGACACCTGTTGGATGATGACACGCTTATGACAAACTGTGTTACCTTTTCCTGTTTGTACTCACTCCCAATTGATCTGAGACAGACAACATGTTTCACCACTTTTAAGAAGAACATTAAGACCTATTTGTTTAGAACTTTTTTAGATTAGTTTGTTATGTCGAATGTTTATGTTTGTAATTGTTTACTGCGCCTTGAGCCTACAATTCTGTTTGTTAACAGCGCTTTATAAATAAAATTATTATTATGATGAAATAAATGGCAAATCGCTTGTTCAATGATATATATGTAATTGATGTACAAGCAGTTTTCATCAACAAACCAGTAATACAATCCACAATAGACTATTGCGGAAACAGGCTTCATATGGTAATTACGTGTGCTCAAACCTTGCAACCTCCTCCGAATACCGCTAACTCAGGCCACTTCCATTGCGTCATTCTCAAAGCTCGATCAAGTTCATCAAAAACTATCCCAGGAGCACAATGACGCAAGAAAGGCTTATCATGGCTTTAATGTCAGTGAAGTCATAAATACTATAAAGTATAGATGTCTTTGCTGCATAGAATGCACGAAGTAAAGCGATATGAATTGAGATTTGTCACTAATTTTAATGCATTATTTAGCTAATAAACAACGCATTAATTATTAAAAGTCTTAATAATTTTTTTGTTAAGTTTACTGATATAGTAATTAGATCTTGGGCTTATATATTTTTTGCGTACATTATGTCATTATGTCATATGTCGAATGTGAAAATGCAAGGGGCCCCCCAAAGAGGTCGATCCCCCCGGGCCCCCGAACCCCTATTATACGCCCCTGAGTATCACATACGATAAGATGATAACATAAAAGAATGGACGGGCCTGCCATGGAAAGAAATTCTATCCAAGACAAAAGAGAGAGAGGAATGGTCAGACGGTCGACAAATCTTGTGTGGTCTGTTAATATTATCTATAAAATATACTTCTATTTCTATGGTATGAAATTTGCACCATAGACCTAGATCTATATATAGATTTCTAATTATGTCTCTCTCAATATATTAAATTTCCTCAGAGTATAATATATATAGGTCTGTGTAAATTACATATTATTAAATTATATGCAGGTCTGTGATTCAATACTGTTCTTTTTTGTTGAGAAATTAAATTTACGAATAGAAACACCGTTTTTTAGGAGTAAATAAGCATACACACTCTTTCAAGATTTAGATCTAAATCTACTAGATTTAGAGATCAGATATATAGACTAGATACAACTCTATTAGATTTAGGTCTATAGATATCTATAAAATGTCAGTAGAATTAGTGGCAAGATCTCTGCGTTTAGATTTAGGTAATACTTATTAGAATTTAGGCCAAATTATAAAATGCCTAGACAGAGTGACACTGACAGGTCACAGAGTATATTGTATATTAAATATTAGAATCTAAATAATATTATAATTATAACTATAATTATTATAATAAATATAGTCTATAGAAATCATTATCAGATTATCTAACCTTATCATCTTATGTCCTTAGAAGTTATTATATTAATATTTTCATAAATATAATTATGAAACAGAATAATGAATAACTGAGAATACAGTCTTTTATTCTTTAATACACTGACTACAGGACAGGCGTTACTTCAAAAAAGAAGATGATTACGTCCTACGCATCATGGTCATGGCAAGCAATGAAGCATGCATTCAGTCATGCATATTAACCAGTGATTTAAATGTCTTAAATTCTGCCAAGTCTCTGGTTTTCCTGGCTAGCTCAGCCGGCAACCCATTCCATGCTCTAACACACTCACGCTGTCTAATGCCTAGTAATGGCACTAGGGAAGAAAGAGCATTTGTACAGATTTGTCCTAGCCCTAGCATATGGGACGAGGAATGTGCCTTTATCTTTGTGTCGTATACTATGGTCTATGCCTAGCCTAGGGTATACATGTGTTCTTTGTGAAAACTACTTTTGGCTTTGCAGAGGTCAATGATAATCCCACACATTCGCTTTGACAATTCTTTGGATTTTCAATTCTAAATCTAGATTTAAAATAGTTATAAAAAAACACTTGTAGTCTAACATTGTGTTACTAATTATCTTTAATAGTCTTTTAGTTTCAAACTGAAGTCATTTTCTCCACACACACACACACACACACATGCACATTTTTATACAGTTGTTCTTTTTCTTTGTAAAATACATTTGATAAACACACATATTTAAGGATAATCCATCACATTCACTCTTACAATAATTGGATTGGTAATTGTAAACAAAATCTAGATCTAGAGAAGAATAAGATTTACATCTAAATCTAGAACTGTGTAGAAATAAACTCATATTAAAAAAAAAAAAACTGGAACATAAGGTACACACAAATTGTGTTAATAATAATTGTTAAAAGCAGATGGAAATATAATTTTGTACTTTGGACATTTAAATGTCATCTTTAAAAAAACATATTAACATGTATCCTTCCATCGCAGTAGTGCTACAGCCCATAGAGGACCCTGGCCTTCTTTAGCACATCTCTCCATTCTGATCTATCCTGTGCTTTACGTCTCCATTCCTGGGCATTAAGCTGTTGTAGATCTGCCTCTACATCATTAAGCCACTGTACTTGCAGTCTGCCTTTTAGGGCGTCTGACTTTAAGCTTTTACTGGTGTAAAATTTTTTTTCAGGCTCTATTCTGTGGTATCCTTTTGAAGTGACCTACCCAACGTAATCTGTTCCTTATTATTTCCATCACTGTGGAGGAGGAGGGGTCTTTACATAGTTGATATGATTTTTGGTTGGTGCGAATCCTCCTTCCAGTTTCCTCATATTTTGACAGCAATATTTCTGTAAAAATAAAATTTTCTATTCCAAATATAATTATTGACTTACTTTACATAAAATATAAAATTTAATATTAAAAGAAGGTTCACTTTTGTAAAAAGAGAAATTGAAAAAAGGTTTTATTCTGTTTTTCAGAGGATGTTGAGAAAAGTAAATCTAAAAAGTCTAGTGTAAAAGAAAGTCAAGTATATACTGCTCGTCAAGGAATCAACAGAAAAAAACGCAAGCTGGAGAGGAAAAAGGAAAAAGAAATATTGGAAAAACGCAAAGGAAAAAAGTTAATGTCAGCTATTGGTAAAAAATATATGTATACATATAGATATCAACTTTTTTTTTTTTTGCAGACACAGACCTAAATCAAAATAGTTTTGTTAATTTTTAAAAGCTTTTATTAACTAGATAACACTCCCTTCCAAATGAATGTAATACTAATAATTACCACAATTTTTATTATCCTTGACAAGAAGTGATTGGATGTAGTTCAATTGTTATTTTCTCTCTCTCTCTACTGCCTCCTCCTTTTTTTCCCTCTACTCTGACAATGTCTTGTAATTTAATTTTCACTCTGTGATAATTAATTTAATTAATAATTAGGTTATTATGGTATATAAAAGGACCTTGATTAAGACAATAATTATATATTTTTGTGTTAGTGTTTTTGAATTATCAAAGGTTTTATTTATAAACTTAAGATTATTTTTTGATTCAATATTTTTTAAAACTTTTATTGCAGTAATGGGGAGTGTTTTTTTTTTCCTGTTTTCACACCAAAACAAACTTTTCTTTCAGAGAAATATAAAGAAGAAAATTGTATAGATAACACAGAATCAAATGTTGAGGCTCTGTTGAGGTTGACAGAACTTGGAAAAGTCAATAACATTGTTGCTGAAAAGGTCAGTTTTAAATGAATCATCAATTTATCCAATACACTCTTAGGTCTTGAGGTCTTGTTGACATTTCACTTAAAGTGCAGGTCATTTCTGCTCTTATATGCTTTAATTTGTTATTGGCAAGTAACCACAGTTTTAATGCAAGAGTAGCCTGTTGTCTTGTAAATGTTTTGCAGCACTACATTGTTGGAATTTGTTTGTAGAAAGTAATCTTTTATTACGATAGCAAAAATGAACAAAAAAAAAGGAACCATTGTTAAAAAAATGCTTAAAAAAGGCTGTAGTGTGAGTTAAACATGTCTATAATTTGGATGAAAATGTAAGCTAGGCAGTATGGATTTACATGTTCAAATATTTTGAAACAAATTGACAACATTGTTTAGTTTGAAAGAACAAGGCCTGACTGCATATTTACAAGGTTTAGCACTAAGAGGCTTGAGAGAAAAAGTGTAAACAGCAATGGAAGACAACTAGCACATCCACACACATATACAGTAGAAACTGAAAAAATAAGCAGAAATAAATTAAACCATGGAGGTCTAGAATTCATTGATAAGTTTTTGGTGTTTGTTATATTTTGTGCATTAGAAGACCAATATTTCTAAGTGTGTTCAAATGTGCGTTTTTAAGGACGTGCCATGTTTGGGTGAACACGCTAAGTATGCGATATAAGTGTGTTACTGGAACAAGATTACTCAGAATAAATTATCTTGATTCAAAACTTTGTAAAAGTTTGAACATTTCTTTGGATTATTCAAAAAACAGAATTTTGCAATAATTTTTTTTTTAGTACAATAATTAGTTATCCATTTAGTTAATTTATGTGTTTTTTTGAGTTTTGCAGTATTTATTAATATACATTAAGGATTTTAAAAAAATATTAATTAATTATATATATTTTTTTTAGTTCCTGATTGATATTCAATTTATTATTTTTATAGATTTTATACAAACAGCCATGTCAGCTCTCCAGAGACTTAAAAGTTGAAATCGTTCAAGAGACAAAGAGTACAGTTTTTACGGATGAAGATTTTAAAAAATTTAGCAAGGAATATAAAAAGAAATAAAATGTTATTTATTTTAAAGATACTTGTTCTGTTTATTTTAAAAATTTCTTTGGAGTAATAAAGGACAAAAGAAAAAAAATATTTAAATAAAAACAGTTGCTCAATTGTGAATTGACAACAAGAAGCATAACTGTTTAATTCATTAGGAAAATTCTTTTGATATACTGATAGAAAAAATCTTGTTACCTAATTAAATACAAATGTTTAGTTTGTTCACTGTAACAAAGGTAACCCAATGAAAAAATGAAATAGTAAGTTCTTCAATACAAACTCTCTACCACTATTCTATTTTCCTCCATACAAAATTTACATTTAAAGCATGATTGCTGCTGATCATTTACATACAAAGTTCTGCTTGTCATCTGCATATTGCAGAATTTTCACCAAATTTTCTATATGCAAAGATCCCAGAAAAAGATGGGAACATTTATGTGTCTTGTGGTATGTTTACTACATATAACACCAACTACTGCCTATCAAATCTTGTTTCTAAACAAGTATAATGTGCATTTTTAGTTTTTTAACTACAAAGCTACATTATTTTTTTTTTATTAGACCTTAAGTTTTGTATAACATTTTTCTGATAATTTATACCGGTATATAAATGTTACTAAAAAAAGAAAGAAAAATTACTATTGTCCCTTACATCGTTTCCTGCTGTTACTATTACTGCAGTTGCAGAAGCTGCCAGAGGGAATTTTACAGGTGATGCTCCCAACACCTAAGAGGCTTCACTCCTGATTTTTCCTCGAGGTTATCTCCTGAAGCCTTAGTACCGCAAGGCAGCGGGGGTTTGAAGTACCCCTCTCCTAGATGAATTGCCTTACTAGGCTGACGAGTTCCATTTGCCCGAAGCTCCTGGTTTTGTGGCGCCAGGTAACCGCCTTTACCTGTTAGAGCAGTTTCGCCGGGCTTAGAATCTAAGCCACACGAGCAGGTTTGGTGCTGGACTATGTTGTCAGAGGCTATTTGAGACGCATGCCATTAGGAGTATTTTATAGAGAATGGGAGCTTATCCCTAATGACACCCCTGGCCATGGCAACCTTTGATATACTGGTAGTAAGAATCTTGTTAAACACAAATGTTTAGTTTGTTCACTGTAACAAAGGTAACCCCCAAGAAATGAAACAGTAAGATCTTCAATACAAACAGGACGTTCTGAAACGGGTCAATATGCACAGCATCTTTGCTTTCTTACACAGCATTCTTACACAGAGAAGACTACGCTGACAGGTGGAAGAATCCCTAAAGACATCCTATACTCAGACCTAAGGGCCGCCCAAGACTAACCTACATAGATGTCTGCAAGCGTGACATGAGAACCACGGCAGAGAACAAAGTAAGATGGAGGAGATAGCCCAAGACCGCGCAGCATGGAGACAGACTGTACGTACTTGTACGAGCCTTGCAGAGTGGAAAGTGAGTTTTTGGAGTTTTTTAATTTTAGGCACATTGGCACAAGTTAGGCCATGTCGTGCCCGTAATCCTACAAGGATCACTCCCCCTTTACATAACAAGGGCTAAATACTATACAGTTAAATCATTCTCTGCAAAAGAAACAAAGCTGCATCAGTCAAGAGAAAGGAGAAGAAAGCTATTTTATGGATGACCTTTACATCATCTGCCCTATAGACCACTAGGTCTGAAAGGGAAACTTTACTTTTTTTTAAAAATGTTTATTTAGACTTTCAAACTTTGAACTAAATATTTTGGAAAGTAAACATTGTGAGCAGTTTCAATGCATCATAGAATGTGTAAAGTGCTTATGTTTGTAAAATGTGTGGCATTTTTTGGATGTTTGGGAACAAAAATCTATAATGCTATAGAAGATGAAACAGGGTGGAGGACACGCACTAACCATGAGATATATTAATTGTATTAATACCCACCGATAGTGACCGAAATAAAATAGAACAGACTACGTTGGGCAGGTCACCTTGAAAGAATGTCAGATAGCAGATGAGCGAAATTGTCTACAGGCAAAAAACCAACAGCTTGTGGTTAGGGCGTGGAGACGAAAGGCCCAGGAGGGGTCTGAATGGAGGGATGTGTTAACCCAGGCCAGAGACTTCATGGGCTGTAGCGACAATGGGATGGATGTTCCTACAAACTTATAAGGTAATCTACATCCTAGCCCAAACCTCCCTCATAGCGACAACGGATGGCAGAAGGCATAATATGAATCCAGGATAACTGAATAACTGTTTTGTGCACTATACCGCACAGCCAGACAGCCATTCAAGTTAATCAAAGGTCATTTAAGAGAAAAGATATTTTTAGATGACCCTGAGTCCAGGCTTTATTTATACATAGGCCTAACTATGTTGTTTTTCAGTAACTCAGATGGCATATCTGAATAGGTCCTGTCAGTGTACACGTAGGAAAAGATTGCAGCTTTTTTTCTGTTAGACCTCTTCAGTATAGAATTATGGTAGAGCAGGGCTTAGAATGAGATGAGAGCCTGATCATTAGCTATAGTCTCCCACTTGGAGGTTGGATTATTTCATTTCATGTGTTTGAACATGTTAATCAAATTAATTACAGCACAGAATTTCTTCAGTGTATTGTTAAATAGGCAACTCTGAACCTGCATGAAGTAAAAGAAAGCTACAACTTGAAAGACATTGAGACTTCCAAAATTAAACACACTTTCTAACTCCTAATTTTTCATATCATCAATTAAAAAAAAATAGTATAGAACTTTGTTATCTTTTGTTTGTGTAGAACATGACAGTATGTGTCGAGTACTTGGCTAGTTTAGTGATGTGCCATAACTGTCAGACTTTAAAAGTGATATACTAGTGCCCTCATGGATATTGGGGTTTACTAGATTTTTTTTTTTTTTACATTTCTGACTTGAATCTTATGATGACTACCATCGTTTAGTGTTGGAGACTTGATCAACACAAATAAAACGCCCAAGGTTAAAATACCAACCAGCCACCTTCTTTACATATAGCATGCAGAGAATAAAAAGTGTACATTTATTTGCTGATAATTTTAATAAAATTCACACAATAGCAGTAATTATAGCTTTTAATGAAAGATTTAGTTTTGGACCTAAGAGTCTGAGTCCCCATAAGCAGTAATTTTTTGTTCATGGTTTAACAGCAGTCATGTGTTCTTAAAATTCAAAACTGTATTTCTGGACCTCTAAGTCCAACAGACTTTAATCAATGAGAAATCATTTCATTTTTTTAAAATCTATGTTCTTTTTATCTGTAGTATTTCTTACTCTTCACAAACCTTATTGTGAGATGCAAAATTAATCAACTATTTATGCACAAAGGGATTTTTGCAAAGTTCTTTGGAACTTGAGCAGTTTGTATAATAAGGTAACACCTTTCTAAGTTATTAACATGAGAATAAGTCAAAAATTGTAAAATGAGTTATATTTTATTTAAGAAAGGAACATATATATTGGGCAGTAAAATAAACTTTGAAAAATATCAGAACCTAGAGTACTACTCAACATAAAAAAAATGTTTAAAAAAAACCAACTTCAAATGTATTGGTTGTAACCAAAAATTATTTTTGCACATTCTGACCAAGACAATATCCACTGTGATATATTTTCAAAAACAAAAATATCAAATTCGGATAACAAACAAACAGTCTTAATGTTTCTGTGGCCTGTGGAAAGAAATCTTAAAACAATATAGGAATCAATAAGCTTGAATCTTGCCAGAAGTTCCAGGAAGGTCGTCTTCATGACTACCAGAGCTCTGCAAGTAGAACAAAATAAACAATTATTTTTCTTTCTAGTCAGATAAAAGTATTGAATCTAAAAGTCAATTTGGACACAAAGAAGTTCATAAAATCCTAATTGTGTTTAATGTTATTTGTATCTGTATCATTGTTAGAGCTGTAATGCTGAGGTGGACAATTATAGTAGTCAAACTGAGTTTTTGTATGTTTTATTCCCAAACTTCAATTTTAGATGGTGAAAAGATATAATTAAAAGAGGTAAGAAAGTTTGAACTTTTGCAATGAGAACATTCTAAACGAACTTACTTTCTGAACATATTGAGGATTGATGGCAATGTCTCTGTCCATATCTCTCAGCTTCTCATCTAACTGAATGCAACGCTGCATCTGAAAATGATAGCATTGTTACAAATAACACAGTCCTTGTGGTAACTACAAAATGCTAGGTACAGAAACTTATATCATGCACAGATGATCATCAAGGCTTTAAAAGGATTGTTAGTATTAAACTTTTGAGATTTGTTTTTTTCACTAACATTTAAAAATTGGAATGCAAAAATGTAGTTTAAATT
The DNA here is from genome assembly GCA_021533235.1 of Biomphalaria straminea. Taxonomy (NCBI): domain Eukaryota; kingdom Metazoa; phylum Mollusca; class Gastropoda; family Planorbidae; genus Biomphalaria; species Biomphalaria straminea. Next base: position 44,934 of record JADKLZ010002141.1, read on the forward strand.
CTACAATGAACCATAACTTCATTATTACCTCTTTATCTAGTTCCAACAGCATGTTAGGACTTGTAGTTTAAATTCTACAATGAACCATAACTTCATTATTACCTCTTTATCCAGTTCCAACAGCATGTTGGGACTTGTAGTTTAAATTCTACAATGAACCATAACTTCATTATTACCTCTTTATCTAGTTCTAACAGCATGTTGGGACTTGTAGTTTAAATTCTACAATGAACCATAACTTCATTATTACCTCTTTATCTAGTTCTAACAGCATGTTGGGACTGTTATAGTTTTCTGGGTTGTCATGGAACCTCACCATTCCATCTTTTTGGTTTATTGTTGCAAAAATTTCTCTATCTTCAATCTGATTTAAAAAAAAAAAAGCAAAAAAAAAAAGATAGTTCTATGACCATGTTCTAAAATTATAATTAATTGCTGAAATAATCAAAATAACAAAAGTTTAAAATAAAAATTACTTATTTGAAGTTCACATTTTTTTAATTCTGTTTAAGATTATTGTGCACAAAAACATTATGAAGGACATGTCACACAATGACAGTTTCTAGAGAGTTTCACTGCATGTGTATGTCATCCTTGTGATACTAAAACCAGATGTTTGAAGTATTTCAGTGCTAACAGCCACAATACTATTAGTTGACTACAAGCTGCAAAAATAAGGTGACCAATTCTGCTTCTTAAGAGATTTTCTTATGATAGTTGCTGCGTGTCATTTTCTGGACAGTTAGCAGCTAAATAATCTCATAAGCTTAGGAAGTGTGACATACAGATATGTTATGCATGTGTCACATGATAATATGGCTGAATAAATTGTTGGTAAAAAAAAAGCGACAATTCTGAATGTGAAAAAAACATTTAAATAAATGTGACTGTGGAGCTATTGCATAAATACACAATATGACTCACCATATGCAAGACATATTTCTCTGCTTCTTTAGGACTAACAAGCTGGACTCTATTGGCCATATCAGCCAAAGATAATGTTAAGAATGTCTGCAATCATAAATGAGAACAATTTAGTATCAATATTACCTATATAAATTTCTAGGTGAATACATACATGTGGTTGATTATAAGTATTATTTATGAAATAATTATAAACCCTAAGCCTGAGTTTGAAAATGAAGTTACACACTTCTGAGAAAGAACCTTATCATGAGCTCAACATAATGTTAAGAAAAATAATATACTTAAATTACTTTACATACAATCTGAAAGGTAATTGAGACTAAAATCTCAGCATTTATGTAAACAAGCATTCCTAATTTGCATACCGGTAATTTATTAGTTTATTTACAAACCTTTGTTAGCCTCTGGATATTTTTCTTGATCAAAGATGTCATACATTGTTTTACAAGGCCCATATTGTTATCCTGTAAAAAAGTCCCAAAAAAAATAGCATACTGAACAAATCAATCTGCACTTTAATAAAAAAAAAAGATGTAACAAAACAGACAAATACAGAGAAAAACAGACAAATACCTAGAGCCACTCTCTGAACTGATTGACATATTTCAATGAAAATGCTCAGATAACTTACACGATTGAATGTGTCTGTATGCTTGGTAACAGTCATTCTGAGATCTGCTAGATTATTTTGTAGATACACAGCTGCAAGATCCATATATGCTTGACACAATGGCTGAAAGAAATACAAGATATGTATTCTATGGGAACCATAAAAATATCAGTTAGAACTTACTACTTCAGCACTGTGAAACTAGTACACTCATACTGCAAATATAGTTTTAAAAATTCACCTTTATGTATCTCTGAAGTACTTGTGGTGTGTATTTTGGCAGAGATATGATCTGTAAGAATAGAATAACAAGTTATTCTCTAAAAACAAGTAGTCCTGTTGTGAAGGAAATTTTGGTATGGGTTTGTTAGCAGTAGAATATTATTGGTTTGTGTATATGCATGAATACCATGTCTTCATTCATAAATATACATTACACATTACATAACATTACACCATAGTGCAAGGAAACGATGAAGCATGAATGAACAATGATTTAGAGAGAATCAAATTAAAATTCTGTCTTTCAAAAACCCTGAACAAAATCAATAAGGTTGTGCACAAAGCAATATTTCATTACACATTTCACTTCCCAAATAAACAAAATAAACGTCTAGTCTCTGGGAAAGTCAAAAGAAATATGAGACATGATTTACTTGACCTTTATGGGTTAAACCTTGACAAAGGAGAATAATACTGGTCCCAGTTTTATGAAGCAATGAAACCTTACCTAGGTGAAATTAGAATTTCATTTGGAACTGAATGTGTATAAGCTAGTAATACGATTTGTCTCAAAACCAAACAGCAAAATTAAGTTTAATGAGACTATATTCATATACAAACCTTGCCATG
>JADKLZ010002142.1:0-39458 GCA_021533235.1 Biomphalaria straminea
ATACTTTATAGCAAACTCAACACCCAGTACCAGACTAACAAGTAGATGCACTATAGCAAACTCAAAACCCAGTACCAGACAAATAACTAGATACTCTATAGCAAACTCAAAACCCAGTACCAGACAAACAACTAGATACTCTGTAGCTAGCTCAGAATTATAACTTATATTTACTAATAAAAGGGTCTTTTATCGTGAACAATCTGTTTCCATAATTACATAATCCAGTTATCTTCCATCTTTGATACCTTCTTCTGGTTGTTGTTTTGGGGCTACAATCTCTTGCCAGTAGAATAAGGATATGTGTCAATATGTTTGATAAGAGTTTGTATTTGTCTTTATTTCTTAGTGTTACATTAGCTCCTGTTGTCACATCTAGACCAGTGGACACACACACACAGGCCCCAGCTCACACACAAGGGCCAGTTGTCACACATACTGACCAGCCAGTACATAGTGGAGGAAGTAAGTAGCCGTCTGATGTGCCCCATGTTTTTAACCATGTTTGAATGCTGATTATAGTTACTAGTAACTGAAATATCGATTTGAAATAAGTAACGTCTTCTTTCAGACCTTCCTACTGAGAGGGAAGATGATGTAATGGACATTTGTTTCTTTGGCCCACAGTTAACGAGGGTGTTATGGGACCAGCTTAATCACCAAAGCCTTTCTCTTACCCAACTAATGTCAGACACCCATTAGAGCTGGAATTAGAGGCACCCTAAAGATCCTGAAATTCAAATTCATAGTCTCCAGGATTCGAACCCAGAATCCATTGGTTTGGGATCCAAGCGCTTTATGACTCAACCACCAAACTTCCTGAAATAAAGATTACAGTGAATAGATTATATTTAAATAAAATAAGAGAACTTTTAGATAATTTTAAAAAAAATAAAAGTAAAAACGATTATCTCATGATTATATCATTAGTGACGTAGGCCTAACAATGCGTTCTTTTTCTCTTGGAGGGTGTTTCTTGAGTACAAGTAAGAAAGATGATAAGAAAGATGATAAGAAGTCCAATTTTCTAAAAAACGAACATTCTTTAACATAAGACAATGTAGAACAAGTGGCACGCTGTTCTCTACCTAGAGACAAAACTTGGCTCCCACACCAAGATTATATCCAGAATTTTTCTGAAAAATTCTTTTACTCTGAGAGCTGAAATCCATAGTGAATATACTTTCAGAAGATTGCGTCATCTACATAGATTGAAACCGTGAAAATGTGTGAGATGAACGAAAAGTTAATTTAGTCCCATGGCGAATTTCTGACCATAAAAAAACCCACATAATCTCAGGGATAGATTCTTATCACAATTGAATCAGTTGCAAAGAGATCCTTGATAGGTACTGAACCAGACAAAGGAATAGAAGCAGACAATGCAAACGATGGCAGGATGTCAAAGAGCAGACAATCCATACACAGTCTGAGACTATAGAGATGTTAGGAAAAAAAATGAAAAAAGGATTCAGAAGGCTATATGAGATCAAGAACGAAAGATTAGGGAATGGGGTACCAGTCTCTCTTTCAATTCGGTAACAAGTTTTAAATAAATAAACTTCACTCCATTTTGGACGGTAGTGGACTGTTACAATAAAGTACTATGTTTTAGCCTACAATGTTTCGGATGTTCCTTCAGAGACATACCTGATACCATTTTAAAGTCCAATACAAACCCCCGCAGGACTACGGCTGGTGTCAGCGGACAGGTAGGCTTATGAACCCAGGACCATCGACAGAACCGAGCACATAGTGCACGACCAGACTGATTTAAGTCTATCCACATCAGCACCCATTTAAGCCCTATGCAGTGAGATACTATAAAAATCATACTTTTTTTTAAAACATTACGTTACTATTTCCTAATTCAAATGTACTATATTTTCTTACTCTTAGATTTGGCCACCATCTGCAAGGATCAAAGCTTGAGTGATGGGATTCACGAAGCACCGGGAAACTGCCATGAGTTCATAGAGTGTACTGGTGGGCAGACGTTCATCATGCAGTGTGGGGCTGGAACTGTCTTCAACAAGGACACCAAGGTTTGCGACTTCCCTGCTCGAGTCGCCGGTTGTCAATAATAATAAAAAAATAATTATAATTTCGTTAAATAAAATGTATACAACAAATCTTCAATTGCATGGAAGTTCTTTGTTTCTGTGAAGATATACCTTGAGTACAAGAAAGAAAAATAATAAGAAGTCCTGACCTAGTGCCATTAGACTCCTTAGAGCATGGGATGGGTCGCCTGAGCTATCCAGGACAACCAGTGTTATTGGTTAATATACATGAAGAATACATAACGCGTATGACGTAATCATCTTTTTTTTTTTGAAGTAACGTCTGTATTATATAAGATAAGATAAGAAGTTATCTTCGCTCTAGTTTTCAGCTCACTTATCAAAGTACGAGTGGTGAAGCGCTTGGCTTCCGAACCACGAGGTCTCGGGTTTGAATCCCGGTGAAGAATGGAAAGTTTAATTTTGGTATTTTAAGGACGCCTCCGAGTCCACCCAACTCTAATGAGTACCTGACATTAGTTGGGGAAATGTAAAGGCGATGTGTTGGTCACATGACAACCTGCTCGCTGAGACGCTAACCGTTGACTAAAGGAGCAGATGACCTTTGCATGACTAGATTGACTCATGAAATGCGTAGGACGTAATTATCTCCTTTTTAAAAGTAGCGTCTGTGATATATAAGATAAGATCTGCCCCATTGATCGCAACGTCTGAACTGGGTACTTTACTACTATGCTATCAGGGCACGTATCCCGTATGGGAGACGAACGTATGCCAAAGGCAGTCTTTTTTTTTTTTTTTTTTTTGGTGAGTTAAAAGGTGGTCGACGTAAGAGAGGCGCCACACGGAAACGCTTTCAAAGACCAGCTTAGGCGTCAACTTTCCTTGGCTGACATAGAAGAGAGCACCTGGTTGCATGCGGCCTCAGAACGAGACAGTTGGAGGTCACTCACGAAAGCCGCGGGATGCACATTTGAGACCAAAAGAAAATCTGCTGCCATGGACAAACGCAGACGGCGAAAATAAAATCTAAATCGACCACCTGCGGACAATGGTTATGCTTGCCCTGGATGTGGCAAAATATGTAGGTCACAGCTAAGGCTGTGCAGCCACGGGAAATACTGCATTCTTCACTAATCTTCGGACTCGAAGACAAGCCTTATTAATCAGAGTACAAGAATTGCCCCGGGGGGGGGGGGGGGCAGCAGGATCTAGCCTAACCAAGGAGCGAGTGTAGAACTAAAAATAAAGTTCTCTTCTTGGGCAGAGACAAAACGTTTTAGGTTTAAAGAGTCTGGGGATGGGCGAAATCTCTCTATGGTAACTTAGAGGCCATGGTGAAACTAGTGCTGAAACAATGAAGTATGCCTAGTCTGATCTAACAAAATCAAAATCTTAAATGAAAGTAGGTCTATCATGCTTACATCTCATACAACCTACTCAACAAAACTAAGAATCTATATCAAACACAAACACAAAATAGAGCCGTGAAATGTATAACTATAACACATAAAAATTCCCATTTGACAAGAGTAACACCATTAGCCTAATGATCGCGAGTTCAGGACAGAAGACTAAAAAATAAAGTAGCAATAAAACATAAAACACAGTTCTACCATAACTTATGAAGTAACACACAGCCTGATAAAATATTCAGACACAAAGAGAAAGGCACATTTCTTATTCCATATGCTAGGACAAATTCGTACAAGTGTTTCTTCTTCCCTACTTCCATTATTTCATGAAACGGGTTACCTGAAGCAGCCAGGAAAAAACTTAGCTACAATAAGTTTAAGTATTCAATCGGCATACACGCTTAGGGCGTAATTATCTTCTCTTTTGAAGTGAGTCTGTTATTTATAAGAATAAGATAAGATGATTGAACGTGACATATATTTTTATCATTATTATTTTTTATACGTTTATTGATATGCAAATATTGATAGTTAAATCTGATTCTAGATCTAGGACTTTTACAAAAGAATGATAAATTCCATCTCCATTACTTTTTCTCGATATCGTACGAAACTCCCCCCCCCCTTTTTTTTTTAAGTATGATCATTGCTATTATGAAGTTATTAAATACATTTATCTACAAAGTGGCGAAAAAGTTTGACTACGTTCAGTTTGTCGTCTCTGCGACCAACGCGAGATCGCAGTTGCTATGAGAAACGATTATAGCTTTGAGTGAATCCAAACTATATTAGATCTATATACTGGAGTTAAGGTAGGCCTAGATCTTAATCCGATTGTTAAAAAATCTTTAATCTATTATGTATTATTATATCAAGATCTAAATGCAACATTGAAACTTTCTTATATTAACATAATAAACTTATATTTGTTAATCTAGTACTTCACAATAAATAACTAATCAATATAATGTAGGCCTACCTTGTAGACTTGCTTTAATTTCTCATTTAGTTTTTTTTTTTTTTTCTAATTTAATAGCTTGGATTTATTATATAAAACACATTTATCTTATGTACATTGAAGACTTTATAATTAAAACATTGTTATATAACACAGTACAATAATTGGTATTTCCAAATATATATTATATATATAGGCAAAGATTATGACAAAGATTACAATGATTGTTCATGAACATTGTTTATCTTTGTGACTCCAAACTGAGAGCTTATAAAATTCAGCTTGTTGAGTAAAATCGCTAATTAATTTTATCAAAATGTAGGGGGGGGGAATGAAAACATGGTGACTGAGTGTTAGATCCTTTGGCTGGCACTCAGAAAGTTTATTTTCTAGAGCTTTTTAAGAATTCAATTCAGAATTTTTTTTAATCAGTATTGAAGCTTTACTAAATTATTTTTTTTATACATTATGGACATTCTTTTAGAAATCAAGATTATTATACCCAGCCTAAACCTTCTACAGGATGGCAGTGGACTAGGTTCAAACTAGAGCATATACCATGCAGGGTTCATCCAGCTTTAATTAGGCTACATATGACTGTCAGCTGCATAGATGAATTGGCCATATGGCATGGTCTCAGAACCATATTGACTTTATGCCATCTGTCTTTTAGAATTTAAGGCCTCAAAAGGAAATTTAAAAAAACAACAGAATTAAAGTAGATGATGAAAAAAAAAATAATATAGCTATTGACACACTTTATTTCCTACTCATTTTATATTGTAAGTACAAACCTAATGGATCAAATACATTCTATTAACAGATCTGGATTCAGAAAAGTGTGATAGACTTGAATTCCAAACACCAAAATGGAGATAGTTTATGTGTATACCAAGAAAAGGTCAGAGTTTGGCAGGCAGTGCAATTTCTCGGACAGAGCTGCTGAACTTCATGTGGATATTCCTCCAGATGACAATGTGTTGGAAGACTTTATTGAGCGTAATCCAGTGGATATCGGTATACAATGTGTTCAAGAAATGTCTGAACATGATGTAATTACCATAGTTTCTTTGTTGTTTTTATTTTAGCACTGCAATTTGCATTATGTCAGGACAGGAAATGTCTCAAAAATATGTATATATTTATATATATATATATACCTATATATATGTAAAACAGGTTTCTAGTGATTTTTATTTCTCCCTCAAAATCTACAGTCTGCAGGCTTTTTCAGTGCACAAACTAAATTATTGAAACTCACTCCCCATTGATCTCAGACCAACAACATGCTACACTACATTCAAGATGAACATTATGACCTACATGCTTAAAACTTTTTTAGATTAGTTTGTCATTTTAGCCCTGGTGTTTATTATGTTTGTAATGTTATCACAACACCTCAAGTGTACATTTGGTTTGCTAACAGCGCTCTATAAATTAAATTATTATTATTATTATGATTATTATTAATTATTATTATTATTAACAATTGTAGACCATATTTAAGCTCTTAAAAAACATTCTTAATGTTCTATACATTTGTATATTTAGGCAAACACAGAAAGATTTGAAACAAATGTGCGAGGTATCAACCATACTGAAGGAGGTTGGCCAAAAGATGTGAATCCTAACGAGCTAGAACAAGTGACACGTTACAGAAAAAAAGTTGAAAAGGATGAGGTTTATATTAGTGCTGTACTTCAGCTGGGCAACGTAAGAAAATAAAAAGAACTTTTTTCATTTATCAGCTATTTAGAAGTTTAAAATTGTTTGTAAAAGCAATTTTTATAGTAGGCCTACATTTCTCCTCCTTTATCTTCTATCTAGTCCATGGAGCACTGTATCAAACAGAACAATGCAGTTGACATCTATGAAGAATACTTTGAAAATGTTGATGCAGAAATTATAGATGAAGCAGCTACTGCCAAAACTATCAATGTTTTTAGGTATTTGTTAAACAAAATATATTTTTCAGTCATTCTGATTTTATTATATATAAATCAAAAATATAAGTTATATTCAGTCTATTTCATTTTAAAATATCTATTTATATCTTAACAGAGATCCAAATGATATCAAACGAACAGCCACACATATTTCATGGTATCCAGATGGACCCCGCAAGCTTGCGGTGGCTTATTGTAACCTAGTATTCCAAAGCACATCTCCGGAGACAAGTATGGAGTCGTATATCTGGGACGTGGGTAAGTCAGAAATAACTTAGGATTGGTACATTCACAACTCTGTTCACACAAATGAGATTACCTCTTCACTATAAAATATTTAAACATGAAGCACATCTGTATGTATTTTAATAATTATGTTTTTTACAGAAAATCCCAACAAACCAGAAATGACAATTAAGCCAGTATCTCCTTTGACATGCCTGGAATACAATCCTAAAGATGCTCATATATTGTTAGGGGGATGTTACAATGGTCAAATAGGTAAATTATGTTAAACATTAAGATATAAAAAGGTAAAAAAAAAAATAATAATCTGTTAACAAAAAATAATAATTAAATAATTAAAAAAAATTCATCGTAATCATTCCATAAAACACTAGACATAAATTCTTCAAAACTTTATTTCACAGTAAAGCCATTTTTGGGGGGTTTTAAGCCATTTATTTTGCCAAAGAAAAAAAAGTGATATGTGACAATAATTCTATTGATTGTTTTAGCTTACTGGGACACAAGGAAAGGTTCTCAGCCTGTGGAACTGACACCCATTGAACAATCACACAGAGACCCTGCCTACAAAACAATATGGATTCAGTCTAAAACAGGCACAGAATGTTTCTCCACATCCACAGATGGTCAAGTGCTTTGGTGGGACATTAGGAAGATGGGGGAACCAACAGATAAAATGTATTTAGACAAAAAGCAAGAATTTCACAATGCACAGGGTGCTTACTGTTTAGAATATGAACCAACAATGGTAAGATTTGAATCATCTCTTTTTCCTTTTCCTCTAAAAAAAGAATTAGTTTTGTGTGCAATGTATTTGCGGTGTTCTTGTTGAGAGCTGTTGTTGTAGTGACAATTTTGATATTATTCATAATCCATTTTGTAATTTATGCTATGCATGTTTATTGCTTGGTTAATAATAAACCCTTTTTACTGTAATGTACTATTAGACTCTACACTTCCAAAGTTTACTTAGTCCAATTACTAATTCGTACATGGAAGAGTACTCTTTGAATGGTGATTTTTTTTTCTTTGTGTTATAATCTTACATTTAATTGCTATAACATTTGTTTGTCACTGTTTGCTTATAATTCTAATTAACCTTCTTCCATTGTTGAAAGTATTTACAAAGCTAGTAATAATATCAATTAAAGGAGGCACGGTGGCTGAGCGGTAAAGCGCTTGGCTTCTGAACCAGGGGTCCCGGGTTTGAATCCTGGTAAAGACTGGGATTTTTATTTCGGGATTCTCTGGCGCCTTTGAGTACACCCAGCTCTAATGGGTACCTGACATTAGTTGGGGAAAAGTAAAGGTGGTTGGTCGTTGTGCTGGTCACATGACACCCTTGTTAACCGTAGGCTACAGAATCAGATGACCTTTACATCATCTGCCCTATATACCACAAGGTCTGAAAGGGGAACTTTACTTTTTACTTTTTAATAATAACAATTAAAAGCTATAGTGGCCTTAATGAAATTTATTTTGCCATGCGCATTTGACAAAGTAAACAAATAAAATAACATTATTTATATATGGGCACTGGACTGTTATTTTGTCATCTCAATGGTCCCAAGCTCATTCTGTGGGACTAGGAAGTAGTTTATTTTCAACTCTGAGGGAACATCTGAAACAAATACAGCATTTTACATCTGAAACATTTTAACAAATACATGAATGCAGCAATCACATTTTAACAAAGTAGAGTATACAATAAAATTAGTTATATTGAATCATTTTATCAGCAATGAGACAAAAAAATGTTGGAAGTCTCTTTTTAATTATAGTCAAAAAGGATTTTAATTTAATGACAGATGGCAGATACAGTAAGTTCATATATGACATCACAAATGTCTTCTGTTGAGACTTTTGTGTAGGAAGTGGATCAGACACAGGGAGAAACAATTTAGTATATTGGTTTATATTACCAGATTCAGATGACAACTAAAATGACCTCAAAAATACAACAAATAGTTTGTAATCAGGACAGCATTCTACACTGTATTGTTGTTACAATAATTATTATTTGTTGTTTTTTTTCTCCTCAATTCAGCTGTATCATCACATACTTCACACTTTCACCTGTAAATATATATGTTACTAATAGTTTGTATGTATAACATATGTTTCTTATGTTAAATAATTAATGTGTAAAGTTTTTTCCTTTTGCAGCCCACAAAGTTTATGGCAGGAACAGAACAAGGAAATATTATATCATGTAACAGAAAAGCTAAAACTCCCTTAGATAAAATAGCAGCAGTTTTCACAGGTCATATAGGTCCCGTGTATGCATTACAAAGAAATCCACAATTTACCAAAAATTTCCTCAGTGTTGGAGACTGGTGTGCAAGGGTAAAACTTTTTTTTTTTTTTAAAAGACTACTTTTTATTAAGGGAAGAAGTAAAAGTCAATAACCAATCATCAAAATACTATTTTAAAACTGGTTGATACTTCAATTAACTTTATCAAAAATCTGTGATCTGTATAGAAATAGTGAGGGATGGGATAAAAGAAATAAAATTTAGTTTTGAGGGGGGAAAAACAGTTATAATATTAATCTATTAATGAATAGAAATTCACTTTTAAACAACTTATTCTGTACATTAAAAATCAAGCTTGATTCAGATCAGGTCATATATGTATTTTTTTGTCCCTACAAATGCCCTAATTTTATTTTCACCATTTTTCCTCTGTTAAAGATTACAATCATTTGATTTCTGTATTGCCTAGCTCACATACATTTCAAGTATTAACAAAAAATTTACTATATTGTTTAAAGTAAAAGCAGATACATTTACATTTGTTTATTTTCAAATTAAATCTAGATTTGGTCAGAAGATATTAGAGAATCATCTATTATGTGGACCAAGTAAGAACATTTTTTTTTATTGTCTTAAGAATTTTAAAATAAAGCGTGAACATTTCCTAAATAGAACTTTTAAATCTCAAAATATAAGCATATCATTTGTTTTTTTTTTCAGGCAGTATTCATCATACCTCACAGATGGCTGTTGGAGCCCAATCAGGCCAGCAGTGTTCTTCATAACTAAAATGGATGGTACACTGGATGTTTGGGATATCATTTTTAAACAGAACAACCCTACTCTCACACTTCAGGTACCATTACTATCTAGGTGCTTCAACATATAAAATTACTGAAATAAAAGTTAAAAATTATGCTGAACAATAATTTAAACTTCTTACTGCAAAGTTCCAGTTTAATTGGAATTCTCTTTTAAGAAAATATTTCACTTAAAAGTATTCAAGAAGTCATTATATAAGCTCTCGCTTTGCTTGTCCAATCATATAGAAAGCACAAAAAAAAAGTAATCCTTTATCTTTTCTTTATCAATTTATCTGTTTTTATATGACAAAAAAGTCTTTGTATGCACAATAAATCTCCATAAGGATCATTAAGCAGTCTTAGCTTTAGTCTTAATCTAAAGATCATCTGTTTCAAAAGCAGCCAATAAAGAAGGCTGCCATGTAGCTAGCACAATGACCAACTACATTTACTTCCTCCAATTAAGGTACTCATTTGAATTGGGTGGACTTATCATATCATTATATAGATACTTTCTAAATAAGAATTTATTTATTGAATATTCATGCAATAAAATCTCATACACTTATAAATACTTTTCATGCTCCTTAACCTATAAGCTGTCTACTTTTGTTGAAGGTTGTTTGATATATCCTCTAGGTATGTGACTGCCCATTATACAGTTTGAGAGTACAAGAGTCCGGGAAATTGATAGCAACAGGTTCACAAGATGGCACCACAACGTTATTAGAACTTTCAGAAGGACTGTACACCATGGGACGCAATGAGAAAAATTTGGTCACAAATGTAAATAGAATTTTCATTTCAATCTTATAGAACCTATCACTCTGTTTAATTTTTTTTTAAATATGTAAAAATGTGCTATAAATCCTTCAAGCTCCATTTAAGGTATTAAAACACTACTATTAATTTTTTTTTCTTTTTGTGAAGATGTTTGAAAGAGAAACAAGACGAGAAAAGATTTTGGATACCAGACATAAAGAAATCAGACTTAAGGAAAGAACAAAGGAAGGAAAGGTATGGTATCTTTCTTTAATAGTACAAGCTGGAGACATCTAGTTTGCTTTTGTTAAATAGATAGAATTTAAGAAATCAAAATAATGTTTCTAAATGATTTACTGCAATCAAATGAATAAATAACAGGATGAGAAAAAAGATGAGAAGAAACATGAAACTCATGAAACTCACAAGGTTGTTAAAAAAGTTCTAAATTTTTATATTCAAAAATGTGTTCGTTACTATGTTTTTTTTAAATAATTTTTGCCATTATGTTTTGGTTTGTTATTTCTTGAAATAACTTCTTGTTTAAAAGAAAAGATTTTTTTTCTGTTGGTAAAACCTTACTTAAGTAGATCCACTTTTTGATATAGTAAAATAATAATAATAGCACCTAAATTATCTTCTTTTTGAAGAACTTGTGTAAAATGTATGTTAAAGTAATTTTATGCATATTTTTCTGAAATTTGAACAAGAGTTCAACATCTTATGAAGAATGTAAAGATAGCTTGCCACATCAGACCCTAGACTGCAAATAATTAATAAACTTTAATTGAACCTGCTCTTTAGTATTTATACAAAAGTTTTCTGAAAGCAATTAGTTATTATAAGTGTTATAAACATTCAACTTTGTTAAGTTAAAGATTGTATTTATAACATTTATTTTTATTTTAGACTGAGGGTGAAGAGGGAGGAGAGAAACCTAAAGAGGAAGTGGTGGAGGATGAGGAAAACTTGTACACAAAAGCAGAGAAAGAATTCTTTGATATTATATCAAATGAAAAGAAAAAACAGCCAACACCAAACAATGATTTCAGTGAGGTAGAGAAAAAGGTAACAAAATAATGATTTCTTTCTATACTTTTCTTTTCTTTTCAATACACTGTCCATCATTATTTACTGAAGAATGGATCATCAGTTATTTAACTTTAATGCATTTTGTTTCCAATGATGTTAAGCCAATCTGAAAAGATATTAATGTATAAATGATTCCCATCAATCAAGATGAAAAACCCTTTTTTTCTTCACATTTTAAGGATTTCTATGCCTAATTTAGAAGTTGTTGTTTTTTTTACAAAGCAATCAAGCCTTAGTTTAGTGTTATAAAATGACTCTGTGAGCTTAAACTTTCTAAGAATCACAATAAACTTTAAGGACTTTGATTTTGTTTGTTTGTTTGTGTGTGTGTTCAAATGTCAGATCTTTAGGTGCCTCTGAGCCCACCCGGCTCAAATGGGTACCTGACATAAGTTGTGGGAAAGTAAAGGAGGTTGGTGGTCGGTTGTGCTGGCCACATAACACTCCTATCAACCATGGGCCACAGAAGAAAATGACCTTTACTGCATTCTCCCTATAGATTGCAAATTCTGAATGGAGAACTTTACTTTTAATACTTTAATATAAAAAAAAACCTGATTTCATTTGAGTTGAATACAGATTAATAGTGTATGTATCTTAAACTGGGTGTCCCTAGGATTGGTTAGATGAACAACTCAAAATTAGTCTTGATATCCCGGAGAGTGTGGATGATTCACTGGCAGACGCCACTGAAGTACAACAATCATCTATTGTGGAAGATGATGAGAACAGCAAAATAGAGACTGCTCCTGCAGATGATGAAACCCCTGATGAACACGACTAGCAAGACAGTTAAAAATAATTCCTATTTTTTTCATCTTTGGTTTCAAAGTTCTTTGTTAGAGCCTTTGAATTGATGAATTCACAATTTGATGTTTTCTTCATTTTGCTTAGTTTTATTTGCAATTTATTTCCATTTCTTTGGAGATTTTATTTTGGTTCATTTAGCATTGTTTGATCAGAAAGTAACAAAAAATAAAATGTATATGTATATCAGTGATGAAACTTTAGAAAACCTTACAATTTGGCTTACATCACATCCACCTTTTCTAGAATAGTTCATTGAGTACCAAAAGTGTCCTATGAAGTATTTTCATCTGTCAGCCTTTCTTTCTTTTTCTTAAAGCAAGGTCCTAACAAATAAAAACAAATACTATAAATATAAATAAAAGCGAAATGGAAAAAAATTTAATAGAGCTTTGAATTTGTTAATGTTCTCTCAAAACACTCTTTAAAAAGTGCAAACACAAGCTTAAAACCCTCAAAGCTCGGATTTAATCATCTCTAAATTTTGTTGCCTCATTTGTTATGTCATTTCATTTTCATTAATATTTTCATTGCAGGAGAATGATATTAACTCAAGTGATGCAAATGATGTAAGTCATTAGTCATTACTTTATTAAACTTTCAAAAAAAAAAAAAAAAAAGGAAAAATTTAGTTTGTGGATAGTTTTCTTAGGGCATAAAGGTGCAAAAAAGGTTGCAAAAAGGTTTTTAATTATTCCAAATCTTGAAAAGTGCCCCCCCTTTTTTGTCTTCATTCTCATTTTTATTCAGAATATTTTCAACATTTTAATAAATATGTTCTATGGTCCATAAAAAGCTTTGAAGACAGCTATATGACACATGATATTGAGAAAAGCAAATTAACTAAATATTAATTTCTAAGAAAGGTTCTATCTTTACTACACTATTTAAAATAACTTAAGATTACATTTTTGAATGTTGAAATATAAGCTGGTCATAGAATTACATGTGAAATTGATTTATATAGTGCTATTCTAATGAATTTTAAGAGAATTTTGTTTATATTATTTGCAGGAATCAGAAAAGAAAGACTAAACCTACAGTCTCAAGAAAAAGAAAATATTTAGGAGGAATCAAATAAGCATTTTATTTTTATTTAAAACTCTGAAACAAATATTTCCAAAATTAATAACAAAAATATATAGACTTATTGAGGCAGCAATTGATCATTTCTAATAAAAGTATTGTATCTATACATGTTTCTTAACAGGTTTATACGGATACTTTTATAATAAATGTTTTTAAATATTACTTCTCTTTAGTGATATGAACCAAATTGATAAATAAAAGATACAAATAATTACTACATTCTTAATTGAACTGTATTAATAATTACTTGTTTCAATAATTTTAATAATAACTATATCAAAAGAATTATGTTTCTTTTCTTTTTCCAAGTCTATAAAGAATGTCCTTATAGTTGATTGAATGTTTAACAAAAAACAAACACAAAAAAATATAATTGTTTGCAATGTAAACAATATACTCTTTAACAATGTATAGACTATTACATAAATGAGCTCATTGCTTAAAGCCAAGGAGACTTGTTTATTTTTGTGTTTTTTTTTTTCTGTTTGTTGTTTATATTTAAATATAATGCAAAATCAAGTCTGCCATTTTTTGTTTTTAATTACTAAAATTTTTGAGAAAGTTTCCTACACCCATTGTCTCAATAATATAGGATAGGATATATTTATTAAATTTATTTTCAATAAATAAAAAAATACATAATTATATTATTGTACTAATTTTGTTGTTAATAATTTTGTGCATCTTTTTTTTTATAAATGATTTTAAACATTTCAATGTCATTGAGGAACATTCTAACAATCTGAAAGGCTTTTGTTATTTTGAATAAATGTTGATGATTCTCTCATTAGCTGACGTGCATGGATGTTTTGGCTTCCTTAAAATGATGTTTCATTTTTTTTTAGCTAACAGTCTTTAAAATGAAGAATGCTCTTGTGGTTTTAAAGAGAAGATAAGCAAAGATAAGAAAAATGACTAACTTGCCATTGGGGGATTACATAGATGGTGAGGCAGGAACAGAGAAAGAGCTAAAGAGCTTGCTGAATGGGTGATGACTGACCTCTGCAGCATACATGGCATGCAAATCAATGCTAAAAAAAACAAAATATTGTTACCAACAGCAAACAAGGTTTTATCATAGACATCACTTTTGTAGGTAAAAAACTGATATGTGTCAAAAGATTTATAAATAGGTATATTGGAGCCATGATTTTAGACAAAGGAAACAATCCTGAATTATTGGCCAGAATAATATAAGAATAATAAAATTGCTAGCCAATAGACTATTTAAAAAGTCAAAGGCATTGCCCTGGGCTTAAAAATCAAACTGATGTGTTCTTTGGTTATGGTGACTCTTGTATACTTGCTATTTTTTGACTCAACTCATTCTACCTGCAGAATTAGAGAGGAGGATCCTAGCCATGGAATCAAGATCCTTTCACCTACAATGACAATATCACAAATTAGGAAATTGAAAACATGATCATGATGGCAATGTATAGCCATACATGACTATTGTAAAAAAAAACATAAGCTAAGACTGCAAGGTCATATTACAAGATCTTCAGGGGTGGAAAAGAGCTTTCTGCCAATAACAGTACCAGGGAAAGAGAGCTAAGCAGACAAAAGAAGCGTTGAGAAAACGCATCTAAGAATGGGAGGGCTTGTCAGTGAAAGAGAGTCGTTGGCAAAAGACAGAGAGGAATGGAGAAAGACAGCAGACAGATCATGTAAGGTGCTTCAACAGACCAAGGGACAGGAGAAAATATTTTGCTTTTAGGCTAGATGGGCTTATCAAACTATAGAATCATATTTCTTATGTAGGTCCATCATTATTTAATAATACTACAAATTAATACAAAAATCGTTAATGTGCTGTTGTGCAATAATGCATCTGCAGACATAATTCTTTTTTTTTTTTAAGTTTAATCTACTTTGAGTGCTTTATCTTTTTTTTTTGTCCTCATTTATCAAGCTTTATCCTCTTTCAATTGTGCATGGGTACATATATGTTGGACTTTAATTATCCTTTCTGACAAGTATTGCACATGTGTTACTGTGTTCCATTTGTTTTATCTTTATAGCATGTCTAAATTTTAGAAATAGATAAGAATCTACATTTGGCACTTGATTTTTTTTTTAAATGGCATTTGAAACAGAGGTTCAGCAATAGTCTGCAATCATTGCAATTAACAATATTAAGTCATCCATGGGAGTACTCCCCAAAAAGGCATTGAATTCCCCCAAGACTACAAGTTTGTCTGTATTGTACCTAACTAAACCCTAATAATACAGTATTTACTAAACCATTAGGGCTAGTAACGGAACCATAAGGGCATGATAAACGTTTTTCCCTAATTGAACCCCAATGAAAATCTCAGTTACTAAACCATTGGGGCTAGTATGGGCTTGATTATGGCGCGATTCTGGAAATCCCCAATTAATCCGGATGTGGTTTTACTCATTCTGGACCGATATTGAGACGATTAGGGCTGCCCATATTGGACCCTAATGGGAACCTAATTGCGCCAATGTGCAAACGGTACCCGCGCCCATATTATATTAGGGCACCATATGGGCTATTTAGGGCTGCAATTAGGGCAAAGGGGGATAACCCTAATCAAAACTGATGCTGGACCCTAATGGGCATGTTTATAGGACCTTGCTTAAGACTATGTAGGCTTAAATTAAGTTGCCATTGAATGTTTTCCTTGGCGTCCAGTTCTGCCAACAGCATAGGAGCAATCGGGAGCATATATAGGCACTTATCACTGTAAGGAATTTAGATCTATCCATTGCATTTCATGTAGATTCTTAGCAATAGATATAATAGGCCTACTTAACATATGTGCCTCGAGAATCCTCAAGCATCATATAAATAAAGATCAGATTGGGTTCCATTTGATATATAGTAAGGAGGACTCCAGATATATAAAGAAAAGCAACATCCATAGAAGCAGATGCTAATAAGAAATTATACCTAAAACAGCGTTATCTGCATCGGTGTGGCTATAAATATGCAGATCACAGCTTGATTTGCGAGGGCGTAGCCGTGTTAAAAAATTCACTTGGGAATCAAATTTTAATTCATTGCCTTATAGGCTAAATGCTATTTTCCTGAGAGTATATATTAGGTGCTGTACAGCAGTAAAGGATTTTTTATTTCGGGATCTTTATGGTGCTTCTTAGTCCCCCAACTCTATATGGGGGGGGGTAAATATAAGTATATAATATAATAGTTAACCTTAGACCACCGAAACAAAATTTCTTTACGTCATCTGCCCTATTGATCACAAAGTCTGAAAGGGAAACTTTACATACTTTATTAGTTTATATGCCAGTACGTTGCCTACATGGATGTGCCGTAGGCCCTACTTATTTTTTCGTTGACTTTAGTTTTTATGTAGACAGGTGAATATTATCAAAATAGATATATGTATATTTAGGTTAGTGACTTTTAAAGTAACTCTTTTGAGCGGAAAGATTGTTATAGTCTTCATTTACAAACATGGCAGCATCGCTACGTGACACGTCCACTATATGTTTATTTGATGTTGATGGAACACTTACTCCATCAAGACAAGTAAAAATACATATTATTATTTTTTAAAATATTCTATAGCTAAAGCTATTAAAAATTATTTACAGATCTATATTATTCTAGATTTATTATTATGAATTTTAATTTGGACTTGTCACTTGACTTGGAATTAAAAAAAGAGGGCAACTTCAGCTTGGTCTTGGATTTCATCATCATGTACTACAAACAAGTATCATTGTATGGATGCATTTTGATCATTGCTACTCATTCATTTCATGGGCCATGACTCAGGCTGGAAACTCCCTCTCTTCTGTCAGCATTGTGCTACTGTTATTAGACCTCAATCTATATTTGTCATTAAATGAGTCTTTTATGTAATTATGAGTAAGACACTGTTGACTGTAAGTAGTGTAAGAGAATAGATTTAAATTTAGATCTTCCCAGCATCTTTCCAATCATCAGACAACGCCACCTGCACTGGTTTGGTAATGTCCGCTGGATGAAGGACAATCATACCCCAAAAGTTATCCTTTATGGCTGCAACTGGCTCAAGAAAAACTGGTTAGCCCCACTTCCTTTACGTCGATGCAATCAAATGGAACCTCAAAGCAGTAGGAAAATTGATTGCAGGAAAGACATAACCCTAGACTGCACTGTGATGACTGTGTGATAGTGTTTATGTAATTCATCATTTAAAATAAAAATACTCAGAGAGACACAAAGATAAAGGCACATTTCTCATCCCATATGCTAGGACAAATCTGTACAAATGCTCTTTCTTCCCTAGTGCCATTAGAGCATGGAATGGTTTGCCTGAGCTAGCCAGGAAAACCAGTGACTTGGCAGAATTTAAGTCTGGTAAATATGCATGACTGAATGCATGACGCTTAGGACGTAATCATCTTCTTTTTTGAAGTAACGTCTGTATTATATAAGATAAGATTTGTTTCATTAATTTTATTAAACCTTTGGGCTTTGGCAAGCTTTTGCATTATCAATTGATCGTAAGTTATGTCATATGGTCATGATCTTTTTAAATATTGATTTAAAAAAACATCTTGCAGGAAAGCTTCAGTGATTTCCTTAATTCAGAAGTCATGACATAATATTGATCTGTTTACCCTCCCTATCTTAGATTTAAAGTCTCCCAGGTAACAAAAAAAAAAGGAAAAAAATGGAAAATTATAAATGCAATATTTTATATTTAGGAATGCAGCCTCCTCTTTGAAGTCAAACTCTAAAGTAAGTCATGTTAATTGGGTTTGGAATTATAACATCAACTTACCAATTTCACTCCTTACATATGTTATGCAAAAGAGCTTGTATGTTAAAATTATGTTTTTGATTGCCTCAGCTTCTGGATGTCTGGTTTTATGATTGACTCCAAAACATTTTAAAAGAAGCTTTTTTTTTTTAGCATTTTAGGTAAAAATATGAATAAAATTATTAACGACTAGTAGGGCACATTTAAATGTTTATTGTATTTTGTAGATGTGAATTTCATTCATCTCTAAATATGCAAATGCTAATTGTGAATATTTTTGTTATTTTGTCATTACATTGAAACAAGTCTGATAAGTGTTTATACAAGTTATCCTTTGTTTTCATTTGCTTTCATGATCATAATAACTGTCACACCTTTTTCCTTTGTGACCCATGGTGGACTGATATTTAGTAGGCCTGAGTGCCTTAAAGAGCATGAAATCAACAAGAAGGTTTACTTCCTTTTAGATCACTTGTATCATTCAGCACTTTATTCAAAAGCGTCTTTCCAACATCCCATCCATGAAGGTGCTGCACTGTTAAATACAGACATCCCTGTTTGCATTTTCCTCATTTTGACCTCAATGTTATTGCAATTTTTTGTGTGAATGATTCGTTCTGTAAAAGGTTATTTGTTATCATGATAATATATATATATGTGAATGCAGATTATAAGACTTGAAAATTATATGTTTCAGAGAACCTGATTAATAGTTTAATTAACTCTTTTACTAAGCAGAGTTTTACATAAATCTATTGTCAACAGCTCATCAGACCTCATGTTGAGGAATTTTTGCAAGAACTTAGAAAAAAAGTTTTAGTGGGTCTGGTTGGTGGATCAGACTTTGTGAAAATAGCTGAACAGATGGGAGATCACTCAGACAGTAAGTACATCATTTAATTAAAAAAAAAAAGCATTAAAATTGCATAGATCTAAAAATCTTAATTGATGTTTATATGCTCAGGAAGATTTTCAATTTTATTTTATTCAACTCAGATTAGTTCATGTTATGAAATACTGATAAGTGCTTTTTTTAAAAAATAATTTGTATTTATGTTTTTTTATTTGTCGTCTAGTATTGAATCGATTTGATTATGTCTTTGCTGAAAATGGATTGGTCGCTTATAAAGGAAAAGTTCAAATAGGTCAACAGGTAATTGTTTCTTATCTATTGAACTATAATGTTTTTGTAAAAATCTTAAAGTTAGATATGATGGATTTCAACTGTGGTGATAAAAAAATGGCCACTCTTTCTTCACCTGAGCTATTGGATTTAGTTCAGCAGCAGAATACTTTGTTTGCCTTTGAAATCACCACCACTATGTTAGATAAAGATGGACTCATTCTACCAGGCTAAAGGAAATGTGTGGTTTATGTGATGAGCATTATTGTCACTTTATAAGACTATCTTTACTACTCTCAGTACATTTTAATATCATGTATTAAAATGTTTTATAGTCTTTTATCAAGCAATATGAATTGTACTTTAGATGGCCTGGACTGCTCCTGAGTTCAAATCATAATAATCTTTACAGAAAGAAGCTATGAAACCTAAACAAGATATATATTTCTGAAATACCATTCATGTTAATACTTTGCATTATTTACTGCTTTCATGTGTTTTTCTTGGTAGACAATTATTGTGTATCTTTATATAAAGAAAAGTAAGAGAAAACACAATTTAAAAAGAAATCGATGTTTTGTTTTACTTATAGAATCTCAAAAAATATGTTGGAGATGAAATCCTGCAAAAACTTATTAACTTTGCTCTGAGATATATGTCTGAACTTATTTTGCCTTGTAAAAGGTAGGTGTACGTTGTTGTTTTTTTCACGTGTGTCGATAAAATAACCGAGAAGTCAAACAAGGCTTAGGGTTTTTTTTAATTTTACAGATCAATTAAGCGAATAGGATAAAATTTTATTTAACCCTAGACCAATACATAATGCATTCTCTATTCACAATTGTAAGACAAATTTTCTCAAGGATGATAAAGATTATTAATATTATTATTTCATAGTAAGATTTGAAAAACAGATTGTGTTATCCACTGTTTTATCTCTAATACATTGTATATCATAACAAAATTCCACAACCATCCAACATGATTATTATATATATTTTTGATAAGTTCTGAAAGTAATAGCAAAGAAAATGTAAAAATTTTCTCTTTTTACTATTGACATTTTTTATCATTATTACAATCTAGGATTCTGTGATGTTAATGTATTATAGTCTTTATTTATTATGGCTATGAAATTTCAATCATGGACTTCTTAAATCATCAGTTTTCAATTTTATTTTGTAGTTGTAAGGTGGGTGCACAAATAAGGAGAGTACTGAAACATTGGGACAGGTTTTGCAATGGCACAGCTTCAAAATAAGTTTTAAACATTTAAATGCTTATGGATTTTTTATCTTATAAAATAAAAAAGGATGTACAAACCAATTTTCTTTATTTTAGAGGCACTTTCATTGAGTTCCGAAGTTCAATGATCAATATATGTCCAGTTGGAAGGAGCTGTTCACAAGAAGAAAGAGATGCATTTGTTGTTTTTGATGAGGTCAGTCTATACTTTAAAGGGAAACTCCCATGGTTTTGACAATTTTTGATATAATATGCGTTTTGATTTACAGATAATGAATATATTGTTCTTTTTTTTTAATTTGCAAGAATAACTTAGTAATTGATGTTTTTTTGCGCATCCAAAACGGTCAGATTTTCACGGAATTTCTATGTGACGTCACGAACAGATACACAAATCATATACTACTCCAAGTACCTACTGAATAACGAAAACCAAACACTAAAGTTTACATTCTCGTAAAAGAAATATATCTTCGTCTATTCAGTTAGATCTAAATATTGTAAGCAAAGAAAAAAATGTGTGTTGAAAGTAGATTTACATGCTTGACTAACCACGGCAGTGTATATTTTCTCGCCTGACCACTTAACACACAACAAACATTATCGCTTGGTTGTCTTGTCATGACCGACTACACGTAGTCTAGACTAGCCTTACACTGACCAGTTTGTTCGAATCAGTCAGACACACGATATATTTACTTCTTGGGATAAGGAGAGGTTTAGATGAAAATGTTTTTTTTTCTCGAGTTGGTTATCCTAATGCTTTTACATCTCCCTCTCTCTACATATAAAACTATAGCATAGCTCTGGACTATCCCGTCACTAAGCCCAAGAGCCTGACAGCTACTGTAAGAAAGAAGCGATACGATTGGTTAAATCTAGTTTCCCTTTCAGTATTGTTGATGGAAGTGATGTATGCCTAAGATAAAAAACAAATCTCAAAGAACCCTGTTTTTTAGGAGGCGTCACGAATTTACTAATTTATTAAATATAAAATTTTCTAAGCATTTAAATAAAAAAATTATATCATGTCTACTATTACAACTTTTTACGCAGAATTTAAATATGTCAATTACTAAAATTTGAAAAACTATGAGAGTTTCCCTTTAACCTCTCCTAACATCATATATTTTATGTGATATCTTTACTTGATGTTTTCTTGAGTTTCACTGGCATTAAGATTTATTGTTCCCTTTTTATTTAATAGGAACACAAGATCAGAAACAAATTTGTTGAAGCATTAAGAGCAGCCTTTCCCAATGAGGGTCTTGTATTTGCAATTGGTGGTCAGATCAGCATAGATGTTTTTCCAGAAGGTTGGGACAAGCGTTACTGCTTGCAATTCTTAGAGAAGGATAACATCAAAAATATACATTTTTTTGGGGACAAAGTTGAAAAGGTGAGGACTGTTACTGACGTTTTAAAATAGTTATTATTAATCAATAATCAATTGTAGTTTAGTTTCTGCCCAAATTAAAAAGAACAAAATTAATTAATATTTACTTTTTTTTTGTTGTTGCAGGGTGGAAATGACCATGAAATCTATGAAGATCCAAGAACTATAGGGCATAAGGTTGTTAATCCTGATGATACAATCAAGCAGCTTCAAGACTTGTTCTTTTAACTTAAAAATAACTCATAAATAGATAAATGTTGATTTTTATGCAAAACATTTCATTGGAGACCACAAAGGGATAATGAGAGTTAACTTTTGGAAACATTAATATGCCCTTGAACTTTTATTTGTGATATTTAAGTAAAACTAGATAGGGTATAGTAACTTTGTTGTTCCGTTTGGAATTAAAACAATGATCTAATACATTCCTCAGAAATAAGTAAATATAGCAAGTTTGCATTCCTTTGCGGTCTACAATTTTTTTTTCTCATGTTCACACAAAAAATATTTATAAACTGTTTGCGGGCAGTATTTTGGTTTCGTTAATTATACATCTTGTATGTTATAAATGGTGCTTTATCCGCCAATTCCAAGTGATATTTTTTATGAAGGTGAACAAAAGGATTTAACTCGAGTTATAATTCACTGACAGCTGCAATGTATGTAAAAGTAAAATGTGATTCTCAGTCCCATATTTCTAATGTTTCTCAACCGTTTCCATTCAATAATTTATTCCTCATTAATTTGTTACATTGCATCATTTCATTATTAGTACATTCACTTTATCGCTTACACTAACTCCCTAATACAAGGCTTTAAAAAGTTTACATTTTGTTTTTAAAAAAGCTCTTTTTATCTCAGACATAACAACTTTTTTTCTTATAGTGAAAACCTAAATGTGTAGTTATTTTCAATTTCTTTCTACATCTACCTCATCACATAAAGCCAATCACAGCGATGTGGTGTCTATGTTTTTTTTTTGTTTTCTTCTTTAGTAATTAAAAAATTTTTTGTAACCAGATAAAAAAATAAATTTGGAACTGGAAAAAGAAGTGAATGGGTTAAGCCATTGTTACTTACAGCAAACATATGTTACAACCTTAGCTTACCAATCAAAAATATCACTTCATATTAACTGTTGTGAATCTTTAAGTTTAAAGGTTAGTTTTAGTGATCAGGTAAAGAAGCTGTTAATGCCTATCATAACAACTTATTTTGTTGACACGTTTTCACTAAGCTTTGCATTTCATAGTCTGCTTTATAAAATAATAGTGGGAAGTTATATTCTAATACCAAGCCTCACCTCATCATGAATATGCTGGCAACTAAAGATTGAATATGTTTTGTTAGTGGTTAGTACCTTTTTAATGAATATATTGATATGTGTGTGAAAAGAATTAACATTTCTAGGTTATTAAAGATCAAGATTGTAAGCATGGTTGTAAATGTTATATGATTGTCAACGTTTCATGACCAGTGTAAATGTTTTTGTATCTCTATAAAAAATGTGTATTTGTTTTCATAATATTTCACTTGTATACTCTGGGATTGTTTTATTTGATTGCCATAGATGTTAATGCTTTTGGAACTGTAATGGTTGGTACTATGCATTTATACAATGCAAATTAAAAGTTGTGTATTTATTCTTGCTTTTTTTTTTGTTTTAAATTATCTTTTTGTCAATTCAAAACACCAGACATAAACAGAATTGTTTTGTTCTGATTGTGCAGACAATGTGTCTGGCTTAGTTATCAATTACAAAATGTACTTGAAAAAAAAAAAAAATTAGCATATATATAGATAAGTTGAAAATAAATTGAAACACGCCTATCAATTACATTTTGTAATCCAGCATTTATTTCTTACAAGTTAGGCACTTCAAAATCACTCGTCTAAACATTTCACTCAGCAAGAGAAAAGTGCATGCATTCCATTCACTCATAAACAAATAAAACTTTTCAATCTTGTCAATCATAAGCACTACTGGGCCTACTCTTTGTCATCAAATATGTTTATGTCGAATGTCTTGTCAATCATAAGCACTACTGGGCCTACTCTTTGTCATCAAATACGTTTATGTCGAATGTCTTGTCAATCATAAGCACTACTGGGCCTACTCTTTGTCATCAAAAACGTTTATGTCGAATGATACAATTTTAACTTCTTGAAAGAGAGCTTTTCATTTTGGGTGGAATAAATGATAAAATCTGATGAAACAATGAAAAAAATTGCTGTTAAGTTAGTTAACCTGTCAGCTTGAGTAACAACGAACAATAACTACAAGAGATATATTGCAAGTATACTTAGTAATACAATTATACAGCAGAATAATGATTTGTTAGTGGAACACTGTTGTGTTATTAGCATACACATCTACAGTTGGTTAAATGACTGAAGAAGATTACAGTATCAAAGTTGTTATCAGCTGTACAAAATTATAAGAACAAATAGTTTGAAACACAACACTGCTATGTTTGGTGAGCTATATACATATTATGTTTACATTTAATACAACTAATGATGACTATAAAAACAATATGACTACAATTTTTTTTTCTTCTTTAAACTTTCTTTAATAGTATTTAATGAAATGTAAATAATACTAATTAAGTGAGCACAAATAATTCTTAAATTTAGACAAGACCCGTGATAATCAGAATTATTGCTGGCTTTATGCAGACAACGCTGTTTAAATCTTTCCTGGACCCATAAGACTGTCAAAGTAAAGAAACAACCATTGTCGAAACTGGTGACACAGAAATGATCAAGAGAGTATGGAAGATAATGTCAACAATACATTTTTGTATAAAATGCGTAACAAGTAACTGAAACTCAGCCAAGAGACATAAATGCAAAAAAAAAATTATATATAAACTTGTTTAAGAAATAAAAAAATGTGTAAAAATTTAACATGATAAAAACAAAGTTTACAATCCAGGTTTTTAAGCCAAGAAAAAAAAAGACAGTCGCCCTATTATTTAAATGGCTGCTATTAATTTGCTATCAAAATCATTTTGCATATATCCTGTTGCATCATCATCCTTTACTGTTATTAATTTTTGAATGTATGTATTTGCAAAAAACATTCAAACTAATGTTGAAAACATTTAGATGTAACTCTAATGGACCTCTTTATAGCAAAATGATCAAAGTGCAAACAAATTTATTAGCTCCTAGAAAATGTTAAATCTTGGATTTTAAGCATTTTAGCAGTTTGTACATTTTGAAAAGCTAACTAATCTGCATATTTCTCTGGTGATGTCGGCACAGGAGAATCCCATCTTTCATGCAGTACTCCAGGCTTCAAATGTGTGATCACTACGTGGACAGCTTGAAGTTTTTCATTTCTTGGTGGGATTGTCACTGTTTTAAAAGTCACATGATCACCTTCTTTGGGAACCCATTCACCTTCAATGCTGAAATGTTAAGATTACAATATAATACCTGATGTAGAGATTAGAATGTACCCATAAAGTACATTCACAAATGTATTGTGGTGTGGTGGTAGAATGAAAAGTGATTGAATCCTGAAGCTCAATCTTCACTAAAATGTTAAATCCCATGTCAGATAATCATAGAGATAATTCAGCTTTAATATTATTGAAATAGTATATTACTTTAATTTTTAACCATTTGGCAACTAGAGTTGCCAGGAGTCGCCTATCGGTAGACAACTAGAGTCGCTAGCAATCGCCATTTTGGGTTGTTTCGTTTACGCACGCACTGCTAGTTTTTAAATAACTATTTATACCTTTACTAACTCTTGCCTAGAAAAGTGGTGCTATTTTTAGGTGTTTATTTTATATCTGCAGCATGAATGGAGTTTTATTTTTTTGAAAATTATGCTTTTTTTGCTAGCCTAAAAAATCTAACATATTTAGGCTTTTGTTTAGGCTTTAATAGATTTTAATGGGAATATTATATTAATGTTTCAGCTGTAGAATAAGGATATAATGATTGGGGTAAGTGATTTAGAGCCATTTGAGACCGATAGTAGTGAAAATGAATAAAAAATTGATGCTAGATCCAGTATCGAATATGTTAGATCTAGTCAAACGGGAGATTGGAAGGCAACTAAAAAGATGTGATATTTTAATGTTTTTGAAATCTGTAGGCCTATTTAAGACTTCAAACATGATGCTTAAGCCAAGGTCTATTTTTTCTATTATAAAAAGAAGGTTTTAGTTAGGTTTTATTTTTTTTTCTGTGAATTTACTCAAAAAATTGATTTTTTAAAATAACTGATATGGAGTTATATCCCTTGTCTAAGGGATGAGGTAGATAGTTTCTGACAACTGCTTAGTGCTGAAAGCGTTAATATTATTATAAAATGAAGGTACCAGTATATATTATATATTTCAATCTAATACTTAAGAATTTATTTAAAACTCCAACATTATTATAAAGTAAGGGAAATATATTGTCCTAGTGAATGTTGCTTTCCTATTAAACTATGAGACAGGCCAGTTGAACTTACTCTGAAATGTGGACAAATATGTCTTCCTTTTTGCCATCTTCTTGGTGGATAAATCCATGACCTTTTTGTCTACAGAAACTTTTGACTACACCTTTACAAGTTGGACCTTCAGCTGCTCGTTCCGACCTAAAGGATATAGATTCATTTTTTGTTAAATTTTCCCCTAATATTTCTTTTAAGCATAAGTTTATTTGTTTGTTTTTAATATATATATATATATATTTTTATACCCACACATTGTACACTTAGATATGAGTAAGAAGGTTGATTTATTTATGATCCAATTTTATACACTAAACCTTATGAACCAAATGCACTTGTTAAATAATAATATTTTATCCCATGTCTATATACCATAAGAGAATGACGAAGGTGCACAGAAATAGAAATTTAGGGTGTCAGGGGTGAATGTTTTCATCTTCTAAACTAGGCCTTTAAACATGCATTGTAATGTGTAGTCCAGTTACATCAATTGTCTTTATCATTAATGCACATAATCACACACCATCTTTTTCATTTGAATGTGTTATATTTATAGAAAGTTGCTTAAAATATTTTTCAGTAAAGTATCAAAAATCAATCAAAAGCTGAACATAAACAAACAACTGAAGTTCATAATGGTGCAGAAAGATTAAAAGCTTTTGTGTAAAATGAAGATGGTTGCTTTATAAAATGTTTACATTCCTTCAGAAATTAATATTTGTATGTCCTACTCAAAATTTCCTGCTAGATGATGGTAGGGAAGCAGCACATAAACGACCAGGCACTCATATGGCAGGGATAAGGCAATTAAGTCTGATTTCAATGATTTCAAATGGGAGTTAAGAAAAACTTAAATTCTTCATTCAAAGTTCAGTCTTTCAAGGTTTAACTGAAACTAATGTAAGCATATTATAAAATAGGATTTGTTAGTATTCTTCTTCGTAATTTTGTATTACAAGCCTTTAAATTGTTATTTTGACATATACATAAAAATTATATTCCCAAAATTATTATAGTCCTCTTTAAAAAGAAAAAAAAATGGTCGTTTCATTTCTCATTTAGAAGAAGAGAAAAAAAACGTACATAGATTTTGTTCTTGTTCTCCTTGTTGGAATAGGACTTGGTATGAGAAACCTTCTGCCAGGGGACTCAGAAATCTGAGCATTGTTGAACGCCTGAGTCTGTGGGATATCTTGTGGACTTGACATTCTTTAACACTTGTGTCTTAAATTGTCTGTAGTTATAAAAAAAATATTTTTTTTTAAAATAATAACTTTGGGGAAAATGCGCCGAACGGCGCAGGAGGACCTAAGTCTAAGTAAGTAAAATAGGTCAAGGTTGAAGTGAAGCACCTCAAATGTACCTGACAAATAAGACTAGATTTTTTTTATTACATTATTAATTACTCTTTCATGAGTGATTCACAAAATAGTTTTATTAACCACTAATGGATGTATTATTTATACTCTTTAGGTGTGTGTGTGTGTTCAGCAATCTTTTAAAAATACAGTAGATATAATTGTCTGATTAAAAACTAAAGGGTGCAGGTTTCTGATTTGAATGCACCAAGAATAAGATTTACATGAAAAATAGAGTAGATTTAGATCTACACTAGACCTAGATCTAGATAAGGACTTGTTCATTGAAGCACCACAAACAAAGTTTTAAACAATTGGATCTTCTTACGGATATTACTTCAAAAAAAAAAAAAAAAAAGAATCCAATTATTAAATGTAAATAAAGTATCATAACTAGAGAATAAATTTCAAAACTTTGTTGAGAAAATTACTTGTAAGTATCTAGATCAGAAGTGGACAAATTATGGCCCACAGGCCACATGTGGCCACCGGAGTGTTTTATGCGGCTGAAACTCATTACAGGTAAGTCGTCTCTTGTTGATTTTTTTCCAGCTTATAGTACATGTGTCTGGCTATAATTCCTAGTCTATATTCCTACGATTTTCAGATCGATCCATTGCTAGCATTGTACAAAACAAAACAAAATAACAATGACCTTAATGGTTCATAAATATAAATGAAATCAGATTTGTGAGCTAGAAATTTAATACGAATACTAGCTCTACTATTAAATTTCTTATTTAATAAGTAGATCTATCATCTACAATACTCAATTCCAATTTTTTTACTTTTTGAGCAGGGGATGTGTCTCGCTGGCTGAGTGCACGAGAGGCTCTCATCTTACTTGCTCCATGTCAACCAATGTTAGGTCAAAACGACACAAAAAAATCATACAATTTTCTAACTGTTAAACATACCATCATAATTTATACACCATTGGAAAGTTCTTTTAAAGTATTTTAATGATATATGTATTATGTACTAACAAAAAATTGTTTTTTCAAAGATAAATTTTTTATTTCACCTCCCTAGACACTTGACACAGTATTTAAATTTAAGTCAAGTCACTCAAGTATTATCATTACTAAATTTACAAAGTTTACATTACATCATTAGTCATGAATGACATGATTATAATTATATAGGGAGCTAACGTAACGAGGAAATGCGAAACTAAAAAATTACCGATAAAGTTGAGATGGCGTGTTTGACTTTTTTTTTTAAATAGGCCGCACTTGAAAATTTATTACATTTATGAATGAACCGTGAGAACTTTTAAACTTGTGTTATCGATTACTTTAGACAATGACCTAAGTAATGTTGAAATGCGATTTGTTTTTGAAGTTATTTATTATTTTTATATATTATTAAAAAAAAAACTTTTTTGTTTTTAGCAATACAGGGTCCAGGAAATCCACCCATGATTGAATTTTTTTTCCACGTTAGGTATCATGCCTGGCTATAATTCTACCAAGTTTTATTGTGATATCGTGAGCGCAACATTTTTTTTCTTAATTTACGGTTAGCATTGTGGGCTATGGGATTTATCGGTTTTTGAAACTTTTTTATAAGAAAATTTCACCCTAGACGTAAAACCACTTCATGCCATATAAGGACTAATATTCTGGATATATTCAAATAGTTTTTAGTTTTCTTTTGTGAGCGCATGAATTTAAAAGCGAATCTGAAAAAAAATTATTTCAGGCGATTTTGATCCCAATTTTTAAATATTTTGTTATTTTCTGACATCACATCGCCGCCATTTTGTTCACGCCTCTCTGACATTTCTTGTAGATCTAGACCCGATAATTTGTTTATTTCATCAATATTTACATTTTAAACAAGTTAAGTTCATAAATATAAATTAAATCCGATTTATGAGCAAGAAATTTACTACTAATACTAGATCTACAATTAAATTTCTTATTTAATAAGTAGATTTATCCTCTACGAAACTCAATTTCAACTTTTTCAGCTGGGGGTGTGTCGCGAGCTCAGCGGCTGGTCGAGGCGATCACGCGCGAGAGAGGCTCGTCTCTGTTTGTCTGTGACAACACATGTTAGTTCAAAACGATACAAAAAAAACATAACTTTCTAATTATTAAATTTAAAGATACAGTCATAATTTATATACCATTGGAAAGTTCTTTTGAAGTATTTTAATCATAATGATGTACTAACGAAAAACTGTTTTTTCCAAGATTAATAACTTGATCTTAGATTACTTAGAATCTATTCTAAATATTCTTATTATTCTATGTCTGATATTTCTATACTACTATACAACTATACTGTCTATACTGAGTATACTCTATAGTCACTAGTGACTATAGTAATTAGTAGTATATAGTCTAGATACTTTTTATTATAGTCTAGCCACTGTAACGTGACTATAGGCACTATACTATAGCCAGTATGCGTATACTTAATATTATAATACTAGGATTTATTTTAAAAATTTGATCCTAGAGTGGACCTGGGCCTGGACTCCTGCCAGTGCCCCTGCCTGGAGACATTTCTGATTCACTACTTGAGTACTTCACTGACTTGACTCCACCTGGGTTACAAGTTAGAAATTACACAATAACACATCTAGCAGACTAAATCTACATTAGACTTAGATCTAGAATGACTACATCTAGATCAATTGTAAAATCACTAGATCTTATGATCTTACCAAGCAGAATGTAACTCACACTTGTCTGAATTCTTAGAGTCTGGTTGTAATCTCTACTAAATCTAGATTTTAGATGGATCAGGCTGTAACTTCCGGCCTAGACACACTGGCCTAAAAAATAAAGAAGACTTCTTTAGAAAACTGCGCAAAACTAGTTTTTACTAGATATATAATATGAAAAAAAAAAACGCATTTCGTGGGAGAACAGAGAAACCTTATGCACAGAACAACGGTTAGTTATTAGACATGGTTGAGAATGAAATGCTTGAAGAATTCAACGAATGAAGAACGCCGAAGCTAACGACCATTAACTCGGATATAGGATTCAAAACGAGCTTATATATGCATAATATTGGCATATTTTCCCGTCATCATTGACAACACGGTTGATGTTAGCTACAAAGAGCAGATATCTTTAACGTAGCGTTTTTGAGAAAATATCAGATTCAGAAGTTAAGGTAGAGAGCTTGTGTAGTTAAAATGACAGTATATTTGCGTGCGGTAGTATGTTTTGTAACAAAAATAAGGCCTACACCAACCTGTGGATCAATAAAGCTAGGTAATTTGCCTTTTCAAATTTTCAAACAATCTGGCGCTCCAAGGCATTATCTCTACATAACAAGGTAAGGTCCTCTTTCACCGTTCAGAAACTTGGAGAGTCACTAAAACAAATATGGAAAAGCTCCAAAACTTTTGTTAACAGATGCCTACGCCGGATATTAGGAATTACCTTACCTGTTACCTATCCCTTAGTCTGGTGGACCGTTGGGGCACCAAGCAAGACTTGTGGACCATCTTTCTCCATTCCTCTCTATCCTTTGCCCTGTTTAAAACCTCTTTCAATGGTAGGCCTGTCCATTCTTTGATGTTGTCTTCCCACCGCTTTCTCTGTCTGCCTCTTCTTCTTTTTCCTGGTACTGTTCCCTGGAGGAAGGTCTTTGCGAGTCCCGAAGATCTTGTTACATGGCCATACATTTTGAGCTTTCGTTTATTCACAGTATTTAGCAAGTCATCATGGGGTCCGATCGCTGCAGTAACCCTGTCTCTAATCTCTTGATTTGTGATGCGGTCTTTAAATGTGATGCCTAGGATCCTTCTGTAGCATCTCATTTCCATTGCTAGGATCCTCCTCTCTAGCTCTGCAGTCAGCGTCCAAGACTCACAAGCATATAGAAATGTGACCAAGTTTGTAACTTTTCTTCCTCCAATGCTTACAGTACCTTCTTCCTTGAAAGAATATTAGGAATTAGGTGGCCAGAAAAGATAACCACTATCGATTGGTGGGAGAGAAAGACCAGTCTTTTTGGGTGAGCTGAAAGGTGATCGACGTAACAGAGGTGCTTACGAAAACGCTTTAAAGCTTAGGCGCTAACTTACTTAAACTGACATTGAAGAGAGCACCTGGTTGCAGGCGGCTTCAGAAAGAGACTGCACTCTGGGCAGGTAATTCCAGCTGGAGCTAGTGTCATTTCCCTTTTTTCCTTCTCTGGCGTTTTTCTTTCGCCAGCGTTGTTCGTTTTTCCTCAGCAACCTGTGCGCCGGATCTCACAGCGCGGCGCCATGATGCTCTGCCATGTGCCTCTGTCTCCCAGGTGCCTGGGTCAATGTTGAACTCCTTTAGAGAAGCTCTGAGGGTGTCCCTGAAGCGCTTTCTTTGACCACCTTGCGAGCGCTTTCCTTCACTTAATTGGCCATACATGAGACGTTGTAGCTGCATATTTCCTAGCACGGGATGACGGGATTTCTACCAACTGGTTCAAAGTTTTCAGCTCGGGGCTCATCACTTCTTTCAGTGAGGTTTACATCTGTTCTACTCTAGCACAGGTCTCTTTCTGTAAGTTTCAAGTAACAATGTGGCGGTTAAATGACACATACATCAACAGACAATAAAACACTATTGGCTTCACTAACTTGAAAACTTCAAATGCTTTAACCCAATAGAACTGCCTATTAAACACTACAAGTATCTCTTTCTACTCCTGGACTCGTGCAGCTGATTTTCGAGGACTCACAGTCTACTGCACCTCTTACTGCCTAGCTGTCCTGGACTCCTCTAGCTGTCCTTTCTAGTTACATGCTGTCTCTCGTTCGTGAAGGCGCTCGGTCACATGACCACAACGCGGGTCAAACTTGCGTGTAATAGCAGTACTGTCCCTTGTCTATCAACAGCCCTTGACCTGTGTGATTGGCGTGAGTAGTGTGTGCCAGTAGAACCTAAAGTTAACCCTATCGCACCGCCAGTAGGGTTGTAACAGTATCATCGGTGGCGTAGCGTAGGGGGGAGGGGGGAGCTTTTCAAAATCCCCCCGGGCCCCCACTTAGGGAGGGGGCCAAACGGATGTCCGAAATTTGTTTGTAAATACATAAATTAATATATTTGATTGACAAATAGTGCCAAGTACCAGTACGTTTTAAAATATTTTTCCGAAAAAGAAAAGTTAAAGTTAGTTTTACATTTTAAAATGCAAATCTTTAATAGATTTGTTGCCGATTTATTTTACTTTCAAAAGAGATCAAACGTACTTGCAGCAAAAACTAAGAATATTACTCTCTTTGTTGCCACGAACAGGGGCGTCCTTAGCAGTGCGCGGGGCCCTGTGCGTGTGTCATGTGCGGGGCCCCATAAGGATAAACTATATATACCGTACCACATCACGCTAACCGGCTTATCCGTCTCTAACGCTGTAATAATAACAAGACAGTATATCCGCCTTAACGCTGTGGGCCTTCCTTATTTTTGTTACAAACATAGAACATTGCGTAGCCATTGTTGCCTTACTATTGGCCGCGCTAAGTCATAAATATACTGTATTGTAATTGTTCTGCATAAAGAAAATTCTTTCAACTTAAAAAAAGTTTAAAAATTACTGCCATGACCATAGCCTATTGAGACAAAATACAAAAAGCATCCAATCCAAATATTTTATTTCGTATATTAACATCTACATCCAATCGGATTTTATTAGAAAAATGTGTGGTGATCAAGTTTGTGACAATAAAATCTCCGATCGCAGGGCCCCCTCAAGCGCGGGGCCTGGGGCGGCTGCCCCACTTGCCACCCTCTAAAACCGCTACTAGCCAGGACTAGATCTGGCCTGCGGATACGTCTGTTAGGCATAAATCCAAAAGCAATATTTCTTAACTGTGATAATCACTTTCTCAACATGGCAGCTTTTCATTCTGCTGAGATAGATCAAACAATTGTCACCTTTTTTGGAACTGTACATGAATTGTTCAACTATTTTTTCCCCAAATTAACCCCCAGATATCCTTCCTTTTGAAGTTATTATCACATCCTTCCTTTTAAAGTTCTTAAGACTGATATCTACTAGAAACTTTAATAATTCGACCACTTCTGGATGTCTTGATTGGCACAAAAGCTTCTATAGAGGTTGGTCTATAACTCTCTGTTTCGTTTGTTCTAACAGTTTACTGTTCGTTGCCTTCGTCGGTATCATAGTACCCTGAGATATCTTCATCGAAACTCTTGTTCAAAAAGCGTATTATATACCCTGAGATATCTTCATCGAAACTCTTGTTCAAAAAGCGTTGATTTCTTCTGTTTGTTTTCCCATCGTTTGTTTATGATGTAAGATCTTGGTGAGTAATGTTTTGTTTTTTATGACAACTGCTTTCTGCCATGTTGTCCTAGACGAACTCTCACTTTCTCTCCGACAGGGTAATCTTTGGGTAGTCGTGCTTTTGCATTGTATTTCACTTTGCTTTTCATCTGTCGTTCGTTGAGTAATGTCTCTGCATTTTCGGTTACCGATGGTTTCAATAGTTTGGGATCAGTTGGAATGATGTCCCTGAGTCTTCTACTCATCAGCAGTTGTGATTATGATCGGAGTATTTCTATAGGCCTACTCGAGCATAGCAATATATAGATGATATATAATGATGTGCATCGAATCCTTTTGCTTTCGCACAAAACATAAACAATAAATATATTGAAACCCATTCAAGCTTTCTGCAAAATGATGAGAAACGGATGAAGCTGATCACCCAATCCAACGAAGAAGCAAAAGAAGGTAATGAATACTATGGATTCCCTGTAAACAAACCAACCAGAAGAAAGAAAAGACTTTATAGGAAGTTGAGTTCTAATGTAGGACTGTCAATAGAACTGCAATTCAAAAGTTTTGCGACAGAAGTGCTGGACATATTTCATATGGGGATGAAGGAAAGAATGAAAGATTACAAAGGCTGGAAAACAATGGATACCTTTGGATTTCTTCTTGAACCAAGACACCTGTTGGATGATGACACGCTTATGACAAACTGTGTTACCTTTTCCTGTTTGTACTCACTCCCAATTGATCTGAGACAGACAACATGTTTCACCACTTTTAAGAAGAACATTAAGACCTATTTGTTTAGAACTTTTTTAGATTAGTTTGTTATGTCGAATGTTTATGTTTGTAATTGTTTACTGCGCCTTGAGCCTACAATTCTGTTTGTTAACAGCGCTTTATAAATAAAATTATTATTATGATGAAATAAATGGCAAATCGCTTGTTCAATGATATATATGTAATTGATGTACAAGCAGTTTTCATCAACAAACCAGTAATACAATCCACAATAGACTATTGCGGAAACAGGCTTCATATGGTAATTACGTGTGCTCAAACCTTGCAACCTCCTCCGAATACCGCTAACTCAGGCCACTTCCATTGCGTCATTCTCAAAGCTCGATCAAGTTCATCAAAAACTATCCCAGGAGCACAATGACGCAAGAAAGGCTTATCATGGCTTTAATGTCAGTGAAGTCATAAATACTATAAAGTATAGATGTCTTTGCTGCATAGAATGCACGAAGTAAAGCGATATGAATTGAGATTTGTCACTAATTTTAATGCATTATTTAGCTAATAAACAACGCATTAATTATTAAAAGTCTTAATAATTTTTTTGTTAAGTTTACTGATATAGTAATTAGATCTTGGGCTTATATATTTTTTGCGTACATTATGTCATTATGTCATATGTCGAATGTGAAAATGCAAGGGGCCCCCCAAAGAGGTCGATCCCCCCGGGCCCCCGAACCCCTATTATACGCCCCTGAGTATCACATACGATAAGATGATAACATAAAAGAATGGACGGGCCTGCCATGGAAAGAAATTCTATCCAAGACAAAAGAGAGAGAGGAATGGTCAGACGGTCGACAAATCTTGTGTGGTCTGTTAATATTATCTATAAAATATACTTCTATTTCTATGGTATGAAATTTGCACCATAGACCTAGATCTATATATAGATTTCTAATTATGTCTCTCTCAATATATTAAATTTCCTCAGAGTATAATATATATAGGTCTGTGTAAATTACATATTATTAAATTATATGCAGGTCTGTGATTCAATACTGTTCTTTTTTGTTGAGAAAT
Source organism: Biomphalaria straminea (assembly GCA_021533235.1). Lineage (NCBI taxonomy): Eukaryota > Metazoa > Mollusca > Gastropoda > Planorbidae > Biomphalaria > Biomphalaria straminea. The sequence continues at coordinate 35,795 of JADKLZ010002142.1, forward strand.
TAAATTTACGAATAGAAACACCGTTTTTTAGGAGTAAATAAGCATTACACACTCTTTCAAGATTTAGAAATCTAGATCTAGATCTATATAGATCTAAATCTACTAGATTTAGAGATAAGATATATAGACTAGATACAACTCTATTAGATTTAGGTCTATAGATATCTATAAAATGTCAGTAGAATTAGTGGCAAGATCTCTGCGTTTAGATTTAGGTAATAGATGATTTAGATCTACTTATAATTTTAAATTTAGAATTTAGGCCAAATTATAAAATCAAAAATCTTAAAATGCCTAGTCAGCCTAGTGCCTAGTAACTAGTATATATGTAGTAAAAAAAAAGTATATTATAATTAGATCTATAACTATAATTATAATTATTATAATAAATATAGTCTATACTATATAGAAATCATTATAATAAATCAGATTATCTAACCTTAAGTTATGTCCTTAGAAGTTATTATATTAATATTTTTATTTTTATAAATATAATTATGAAACAGAATAACTTCAATAACTGAGAATACAGTCTTTACTACATTTACACTGACTACAGGACAGGCGTTACTTCAAAAAAGAAGATGATTACGTCCTACGCATCATGGTCATGGCAAGCAATGAAGCATGCATTCAGTCATGCATATTAACCAGTGATTTAAATGTCTTAAATTCTGCCAAGTCTCTGGTTTTCCTGGCTAGCTCAGCCGGCAACCCATTCCATGCTCTAACACACTCACGCTGTCTAATGCCTAGTAATGGCACTAGGGAAGAAAGAGCATTTGTACAGATTTGTCCTAGCCCTAGCATATGGGGCGAGGAATGTGCCTTTAACTTTGTGTCGTATACTATCTATGGTCTATGCCTAGGGCGGCCTAGGGTATACATGTGTTCTTTGTGAAAACTACTTTTGCAGAGGTCAATGATAATCCCACACATTCGCTTTGACAATTCTTTGGATTTTCATTTCTAGATCTAGATTTAAAATAGTTATAAAAAAACACTTGTAGTCTAACATTGTGTTACTAATTATCTTTAATAGTCTTTTAGTTTCAAACTGAAGTCATTTTCTCCACACACACACACACACATGCACATTTTTATACAGTTGTTCTTTTTCTTTGATAAACACATAATTAAGGATAATCCATCACATTCACTCTTACAATAATTGGATTGGTAATTGTAAACAAAATCTAGATCTAGAGAAGAATAAGATTTACATCTAAATCTAGAACTGTGTAGAAATAAACTCATATTAAAAAAAAAAAAAAATTGGAACATAAGGTACACACAAATTGTGTAAATAATAATTGTCAAAAGCAGAAGAAAATATAATTTTGTACTTTGGACATTTAAATGTCAGCTTTAAAAAAACATATTAACATGTATCCTTCCATCCCAGTAGTGCTATAGCCCATAGAGGACCCTGGCCTTCTTTAGCACATCTCTCCATTCTGATCTATCCTGTGCTTTACGTCTCCATTCCTGGGCATTAAGCTGTTGTAGATCTGCCTCTACGTCATTAAGCCACTGTACTTGCAGTCTGCCTTTTAGGGCGTCTGACTTTAAGCTTTTACTGATGTACAATTTTTTTTCAGGCTCTATTCTGTGGTATCCTTTTGAAGTGACCTACCCAACGAAATCTGTTCCTTATTATTTCCATCACTGTGGAGGAGGAGGGGTCTTTACATAGTTGATATGATTTTTGGTTGGTGCGAATCCTCCTTCCGGTTTCCTCATATTTTGACAGTAATATTTCTGTAAAAATAAAATTTTCTATTCCAAATATAATTATTGACTTACTTTACATAAAATATAAAATTTAATATTAAAAGAAGGTTCACTTTTGTAAAAAGAGAAATTGAAAAAAGGTTTTATTCTATTTTGCAGAGGATGTTGAGAAAAGTAAATCTAAAAAGTCTAGTGTAAAAGAAAGTCAAGTATATACTGCTCGTCAAGGAATCAACAGAAAAAAACGCAAGCTGGAGAGGAAAAAGGAAAAAGAAATTTTGGAAAAACGCAAAGGAAAAAAGTTAATGTCAGCTATTGGTAAAAAATATATGTATACATATAGATATCAACTTTTTTTTTTTGCAGACACAGACCTAAATCAAAATAGTTTTGTTAATTTTTAAAAACTTTTATTAATTGGATAACATTCCCTTCCAAATGAATGTAATACTAATAATTACCACAATTTTTTATTATCCTTGACAATAAGTGATTGGATGTAGTTCAATTGTTATTTTCTCTCTCTCTCTACTGCCTCCTCCTTTTTTTCCCTCTACTCTGACAATGTCTTGTAATTTAATTTTCACTCTGTGATAATTAATTTAATTAATAATTAGGTTATTTGTGTATATAAAAGGACCTTGATTAAGACAATAATTATATATTTTTGTGTTAGTGTTTTTGAATTATCAAAGGTTTTATTTATAAACTTAAGATTATTTTTTGATTCAATATTTTTTTAAACTTTTATTGCAGTAATGGGGAGTGTTTTTTTTTCCTGTTTTCACACCAAAACAAACTTTTCTTTCAGAGAAATATAAAGAAGAAAATTGTATGGATAACACAGAATCAAATGTTGAGGCTCTGTTGAGGTTGACAGAACTTGGAAAAGTCAATAACATTGTTGCTGAAAAGGTCAGTTTTAAATGAATCATCAATTTATCCAATACACTCTTAGGTCTTGAGGTCTTGTTGACATTTCACTTAAAGTGCAGGTCATTTCTGCTCTTATATGCTTTAATTTGTTATTGGCAAGTAACCACAGTTTTAATGCAAGAGTAGCCTGTTGTCTTGTAAATGTTTTGCAGCACTACATTGTTGGAATTTGTTTGTAGAAAGTAATCTTTTATTACGATAGCAAAAATGAACAAAAAAAAAAAGGAACCATTGTTAAAAAATGCTTAAAAAAGGCTGTAGTGTGAGTTAAACATGTCTATAATGTTGGATGAAAATGTAAGCTAGGCAGTATGGATTTACGTGTTCAAATATTTTGAAACAAATTGACAACATTGTTTAGTTTGAAAGAACAAGGCCTGACTGCATATTTAAAAGGTTTAGCACTTAGAGGCTTGAGAGAAAAAGTGTAAACAGCAATGGAAGACAACTAGCACATCCACACACATATACAGTAGAAACTGAAAAAATAAGCAGAAATAAATTAAACCATGGAGGTCTAGAATTCATTGATAAGTTTTTTGGTGTTTGTTATATTTTGTGCATTAGAAGACCAATATTTCTAAGTGTGTTCAAATGTGCGTTTTTAAGGACATGTTTGGACTGGAACAAGATTACTTTTTAAAAGTTTGAACATTTCTTTGGATTATTTAAAAATCAGAATTTTGCAATAATTTTTTTTTTAGTACAATAATTAGTTATCCATTTAGTTTAATCCATATGTGTTTTTTGAGTTTTGCAGTATTTATTACGTGTTACGATCGCTCACTCTCTACTATCCCAGACTCTCTGCAAACTCAATACAGTGAACTTCAAAGAACCTCACAACTCAGGGCTCAAAACTATCAGTGACATTTTAATACATCAAATGCATTACAAGTGGCAATCACATTAACACTAAAAACATAGCCTTGCTCCGGACTTGACACACCGTGCTGGTTCTGACTTCGCCTCGTACTGGTCACATTGCAAGGTA
>JADKLZ010002157.1:7010-31806 GCA_021533235.1 Biomphalaria straminea
ATATATATAAGAGCCCCAACTAAGCTTCATAAATTTGAAATCAAACTACAAAGTCTTACATTTTCAGTTTGAAGTCTGCGAATGTCAGAGACCATGTCAGGTCCGTAGGGTGGTACTGATGACATGACAGAACCGAGATTTGTCTGTTGTCTTAGAATGAGAAGTTTGGCCCGTTCTTGTGTCAATAAACTCTGGGAAGTGAACATTCAGGCAAACGTTTAATGGACAAGAAAAATGAAATTAGCGGTAATGAAGTTAGGTTTTAGATTTTGAGTTCACATAAAATAGAAAAATTGATATGACATTTCCCTTTTTTTCAGCTGACACAGAGATTTAGAGGAGGATGATTATGATTATGATTAGTGTACAAGTCTATACTACAGGAAAGTCTCCGAATAACTTAAGGAGCACTAATGTGCCCTAAATTATAACCCTTAACTTTTTGTTTCAGATCTTAAGAGTTTATATCCTCACTTAAAACCTTTTTCAATGTTAAATGGAGATGATATTAAAAGGAAAGAGAAAACAAAGTATCTGTTCTAGGAGACCAAGGTGTTTTACTGCTCTATGACAACTTCTTCTTCTTGCTTATCTTTTTATCTTTGACAACTTCTTCTTGCTTATCTTTTTATCTTTGACAACTTCTTCTTGTTTATCTTTTTATCTTATCTTATAAATTACAGACCTTACTTCAAAAGAGATAATAGTTATGTCTTACGCATATCTATTTGGTAAAGTAATTAGCTTCTGAACCAGTGAGTCCCGGATTTAAATCCTGATGAAGACTGGGATTTTTAATTATGAAATTTTTATAGTGCCTCTGAGTCCACCCAGCTCTAATGGGTACCTACATAAGTTGGGAAAACGTAAAGGTGGTTGGTCATTATGCTGGCCATATGACACTTACATTAACCTTAGGACAAAAAAAACCAGATTACCTTAAAATTATCTATGATCTAAATGGGAAACATTACTACACATATCTAAGAGTCAATCTAAACATACATATTAATCAGTGAGTTAAACTTTACTGATCTGGCTGACTCAGGCAACCCATTCCATACTCTAATAGCTTATTAGAAGTATGTGTTGCATGCCCAATGCACAGCTATTATTTCTTTGTTTTGAAAGTTTACAGAAGGGTATTGAATACAAATTGAAAGCTCTATGAATAAGTGAGCTCTCTTTTGTCTTACATCAATAGTTCATGAGAATACTGTGTTGACACACATTCAGAAATCAAATACATGGAAATGGTAACTGGAAGGTGTCTTTCATGTCAGAGAAATAATCTAAGATAGACAAGACCCTGATCTAAACAAAATAACTAGGTGCCTAATGAGTACATGTCATACCTGAGCGGAACTGTCATTGACGATGGGAAAAGTTGTGACTTGAGACAATTTCTGACAGAACTGGACAATCAAAGCGACTGTGTCTGGCTTGGAGAAGGGTTTCAAGCAAACAAGAGCTCTAGTGTTGCAGTTACCTCCAAGCTCTTCTTGTAAAAGTCTTGTGAGTTTGGAATTGCTGGAAATAATCACAGATGAGTTTATTTTACACGAGGTCCATTTATTGTCTCATGATATAGATTAGTTTTAACAAAAGCAACTAAAAAATTTGGGGATTTGTCTTCAACAAAAGTTTTCTTAATCTTAATTTATTTATTTCCTTTTTTTAATTTTTATTTTTTATTTTCATAAACAAACAAAAAAAGGAACACATGAAGAATGGAAATATTTTAACAAATTGCTCTTAGAGACTACTGTAACACACACATGCAAACACACACATAGGTAAGCACCTAGACCACTAGAATAGCTGCCTGGTCGTGTGGTTTGTGTGCTGGACTGACTTTTGGACTTATTGATGGTCCCTGCCCGCTCTCATCCTGCTAGAGATTTGAACTAGAAAATGAAACTATCTTCAACTCTGTAGGAACATCCGAAACAAGTCAAACATTTTATAAACATTTTACAACCTAATACATGCTCTTCACCAACCCTTCTGACTTAAGAGACTCCAACTATCAAACACAATCTCATTTCATTTTGTATAAAAAAAAATGTTCTTTGCATAATGTTTGACATGCTTTTGGATGTTCCTTCAAAGTTGAAGATAAAAAATTATGGAAAATACTACAAAGGAGGTGGATAACTTTCACTTAAATTATAGGGCCTATTGATAAGGTAAAAGAAACTAACATTTCTTAACCAAAAGAATTACATAAATTTAAAAGTTTATCATTGGCTAAAGAATTGATTATCAATCATGGAGATCTGTCTGCAAAACAAAAAAAAAAGGTCCTTTACTTATAGTTGATGACCCTGTCAGGACTTGGGTTGCTGGCGAGGGAGCTAACCACTTGTGAAAGAGCGATCAGACTTTTGTTGGCTTGACTCCCTTGCCACAGAGCACTGTATCCGGTGTCCTCCCCAAGGTTTTCTAGGCCAGGAAGTTCAACAATCGTGAATCTTGATTTGATTGGATGCTTTCCATTTCCATAAATCTACCAAAACATGAGGTATACACTAAGATTAAGATGTTATCAAAACAGTGGCGTAGCTAGGGTGTGGGGAGAAGGGGGGAGAATTTGAAAATCCCCCCGGGCCCTAACCTCAGAGAGCCCCCAAATGAGTGTTTTTTTACTTTAAAAAATAATAATTACGCAAAAAGTAGGGGCCCCCAAAAAGGTTATGTCCCCAGGGTCCCCAAACGATGGAAAATTCCTAGCTACGCCCCTGTATCAAAACACTGAATTGGAACAGGCAAGAACATACTATAACTGTATCAATAGACACCTACATTAGCAACATGGTTTAGAATAATAGTTTACAATACTTCTGATGTAAGAAATTACATTTGCTTATCACGAGGGCATATCAATGAAAACACACAATTCACTTATTTGCAGGATACAACCATAGACATATATAGACTGGAAAAAGGAAGTAACTTTATGTAGGCCTAACTTGAAAAAATGTATATCCATTGTATTCGGATTTCCGAAATCTGACAATTTGCACGATCTTTAGTCTTAAAGATTAAACAAAACTACACTTCCTCCTTATTTACGCAGCATGGTGTGAAAGAAAAATGGTGTATCCAAATCCGCACTATTTTCATTCACAAAATGGCATAGATAGCATAAATAAATATACACTGGAAAAAAGAAGTTAAGGATTCAGTCCTTAACTTTGAATTAGTGAAACTAGGGATTTTTTCAGCAGAATGTCCAAATAAGCTAAAATTAAAAAAAAAAACAGTTTCAGAACAAAAAATAAACATTATGATTAATTGACATTACAGTCACGCTAAGAGATAAAAAAAAAAACAATAGTGAAAATATTGCAATACTTATATAGGTTATGGCTGAAATAGATAGGAATACTTAACTTTTATACTGCTCATGCTGTATAGAATAGTACACTAATTTGCAAATCACAAATGTTCCCTTCATAAAAATATCTTATTGGCCAGTCTATACTTATTTATGTCTATGGACACAACATTGCTGGGCAAAGGAGATTAGTAGTAGAAATTAAGTGTATCATTGTGAATTACGAACGTAGGTTAGTTCTTAAATTTATAGGTAAGTGTTTGTAGGCCTATATTCTATGTGCATGGACTGAGAAATAGTCACAAGTTCAAAAGGCAGCTACTGGATCGTATTATAAATAAATTCATACTGAGCCTATAGTTTTTAAAGAAGTTTTACAGTAAGGTACCCCTGAGTATTCAAAGTTCAAGTATAAAGTACTGTAAAGCTTGTTATATAAGACTAAGATAATATGGAAATGTGTACTTGATGACGTGAATAAAGCTTGGAGTCTTGGACGAGCGTTAAGACATAACTTATTATTTACATTGTGACATTTACAAACATGATGTCTTAAAAAATGTACACAAAGAAAGTTTACCAAAACACACAAAAAAAATAGAGAAATATAATAAATATAGACATTATAGATTAAGAAACTCAGCTAGACCAAAATTAAATCACGTGACGTTTTGGGTCACGTGACCTTCGTCTTCTACAGACGTAAAATTATGTTATAAATAATCAAATATATATAAAAAAGATATCTCGAAGTCACGGCTCTTCTAGTTCTTCATCATATGCCAGAGACACACTGCCCTCAAATGCCTGGAAAATCTGGCCACCTTTCTTCGCCTATCTTAGTTAAATATATTTTTCCATAATCCGGTAATCAATCTTTGGCTCCTCTTTACCCCAAGCACAGATTAAGTCTGGCCACACGTCAGTGTACCGACTATAGCCATCAGTACAAGGACTTGAACGGCAGTGGCGATAGAACTGTGCATTCAGTTTAGTGGCAGTTAGTGTAATGTGGTCATAATCTCCAAGGTGGAATGTGGAGGGAGAATGAGAGAAAGGGTGCAAGTGGTGGCGTAGTTCCACCACAATTTTAGAACCGAAATCTTTCACTAGTTTAGTTCAATTACATTCTCACTAGTTATGATGTATCACTACAACGAAACAGATATTACAATATGGCAACGCTTCAAAGAAACTTGGACTCACACAATATTTGGCTTGAAGGTTCTATTCGGTCAAGTTCAAAGTTGCGTTTCGTTCACAGTTCTAGTACATAATAATAATATAAATAATAATATAATATCGGCTATCGACCGATTTAAGTATCCCTCTGTAGCTTAAACAAGACTTAAGGAATTTGATTTGGGGATTTATCCTTACTTAAACCGCCAATGCGAAATGGCCAACTGCTAGACTACCACAGATTATAGAATCTCAGAGCGTAATTTAAAGGGTACTGAAATCTAGTCAGCCCCCCCTCACCTTCTATTTAGATTTACAATTAGTGTAATAAAATAGAGAACCCCTTTCTGACCTAGCGATTTACACTCTGTAGGGCAAATTACTCTCTAGGGAAAAGTAGGCCTAATCTGTTTCTATGGCCGACATATAACGAGATTGTCATGTGGCCAGCACAACGACCAACCGCCTTTACTTTTCCAACTAAGTCAGGTACCCATTACAGTTGGGTAGACTCAAGGACGTCATGAAAATACTGAAACTCAATAGTGAGTCAGTAGTCCAGTCTTTACCGAGATTCGAACTCGTGGTCTCTAGGTTCAGACCCCAAGCGCTTTGCAGCTTCCTGATAAAATGTCGACAAATTATTGTGCTATAACGTCACCCAGGCGTTCTTTTGTTTCTTGGTTTTGAGAATAATATTTCAACAACTTTATCAAATATACTAGTAATAATAACTATCTGACGTCAGCGCACTGTTAGGCTTACTAGATTTGAATGACCCTAAAAAACATTAAATCTAAACGATAGTTTAGTGCCTTGAAAACTAAAAAACATTAAACCTAAACGATAGTTTAGTGCCTTGAAAACTAAAAAACATTAAACCTAAACGATAGTTTAGTGCCTTGAAAACTAAAAAAAATTAAACCTAAACGATAGTTTAGTGCCTTGAAAACTAAAAACGAGGGCGAGGTCTTTGAATCTGAGCGAGTGAAAGGCGCCATAATAAAACCAAGTATTGATTAGGTGGTATCAAGAACTTGACGGTCACAATCAAACCGCTGCTACCACCACCCCCAGGAAAACTAGGATAATCGAATATCGATTACTTTCCTAGGCTGTCTCTCCGATTGATTGCGTACAACGAGAGAGGCGAGGGATAGCTAGATCTGTCTGAAAACATAACACAGAGCTAGATAAGCAAAGAAGATCTCGCCTGGATGTGAGATAATTGTACACTTTTAAACATTAAATTATTAGGATGCCACTCCGATAGATTTGCATAAAATAAAAGAAGCGAGAAACAGCTGTTTCCAGACGTACTTAGATATAAACTACTAAGAAGATATCGACTGGATGTGAGAGAACTGTACTTGTAATAAGATAAGATGAGATAATTTTTTATTGGCCCAATCAAGTGTAAATTCAATTTGACTACAATTGACCACCTCAGGTTAACTAGTGTAACAATAACAGTAAAAACGCAAATACGAACAGCATTCACACACGAAACACACTCATTTCTGTGTAGGCCTACTTCTCGGTGACGACAGATGACAATACCATTTATTAAACAAGATTACAAAAGAGAGTTTGTGTTTTCAGACAAACTTAGACAAAACACATGTGCCAACTGTATAGTGAGTAATGCAGGTAAAGATCAATGTTTTAATATTTTCGGCACGAATATGAAATATAAACCTTTTACAATCACAATCCATACAAAATAGACGTTTGCGGAAGGGGGGAGCAACATTGTATGATGTATATTTTTTTTTGGCCGCTGACGTTGTTATTAGTAATATATCTACGTGTTCAATGAAGTCATTGTTATGAAAATTTAGTTCAGTGCGAGCCTGGCCTAACAGATGGTAGCTATGATCATTTATTCTAATTGATGGTTGACTTTTCATCACACGGTAGCCTGCACTTGTGTCTAAATGGTTAGTTCAAAAATTAGTCCTTTCACGTTCCAAACTCAAGCTCTATGTTCCATATTTTATATAAAAAAATGTTCAAAAGATTTTTTTTTTAAAAAAGTAAGAAAAACAAGCTGATGTTGTTCATATTTAGCAGTAGAAATCCAAAAATGAAAAACAAAAAGATTTTAGCTTTGTTACTGTATCTGGACTTAAACTTGCTTAATGTGTGGACTTGTTCTGGAATGGGAAAGATTTCACTACAAAGAAACAGCAGAGATCTGGTCATTACAGGGAGGGAGGGGAGAGGGGCGAAATTGTTTGAACTGTTCTAATGTAAGCCAACGACCTAGTCGAAGAAAGTGTAAGAACAACGTTCAAGTTATAAGCGAGTTCAACTTTTCCCACTTCAAAACAACAACAAAATAATAGACCAATGTATATGCTACTAGAATGTATTATGACCAAAAACTACTTTTTCACGTGTTTTTTTCATTCCTACTAAACTAGATTCCAGCTTTTTTTTTCCCCGTTCCTGAACTGTTTCTCCTTCCGACTTTTTGAACTTATTATTATAATCGTTTTTATATAGTGCTGCTACTTTATTATAATGCTCAGAGCGCTTTGATCCAATTTCATTTCTGGACCAGTGTGTGTAGGGGGGGGGTATCTAGGAGTTGGTTTTCCGTGCTGCCTTTAGGCGCTCAGAAAGCACAACTCTGCCCGAGTCGGGTGTCGAGCCTCAAGCGCACTTAGCCTCTCGACCGCGCTTCCCAAAACATAATACTTAAGTTACTATTAGCAAATACACCAATAAGAGAGGAACTGAAAACATCAATGGAGAACATTAATTTACCTAAACTACAATAATTAATTGATGTTTTCACAACAGTTTAATGAGACCAACAAAAAAGATAGATCATTTTTCCATCTATTCTATAAATGAACAACTAGACTCTATTAACTACACACTTACCTAAAATAATTCAAAATGTTACAAGTGGGTTAAGTAGTCCACATGATTAGAGTGAAGTTGATCATGATTATCCCTAGGCTTACGTGCGGAGTTCAGCTTTCACTTGCTGTAAGATAAGAAACTACACAGCACCGACCCTGATACGAAGTGATCTCTACCAAACTTTTGATCTGTCACTGTGTATAGATGTCACCTGGTGCCAGTGACAGTGCTATGTATGTTCTCCATGGCTATATAGATCAAGATAAACGTTCGGGCACCATTCAATCGGAGTCTTTTTTTGTTTTCTTTATTATACACAGACACACATACCCTCACAAACACCCCCACACGCCTTCACATGCCACACATACACAATGGTTCTAGAGGTAATCGCTAGTGTACCAGCTCAAGAATTCGGCTCCCCTTAGGACAGTGAAAGTAGGGGAAAAGGGGGGGGGTCTGAATGGAAAGAAAGGTGAACAAGGGGAAATCACTGCGGAACTACTAAACAAACCAAATCGATCCAAGTATGTGTTGGGAAACTTAAGACTTTCTTAAAATAGAGTTGTCTGTACACTATAAGTGCAGTGAGAGTTGAGAGGAATGAGGGCTGTCTCACTGTGGCTTCCAGTCTAAAAGTGGCTGCGTTTAATGACAGGAGCATGATGTTCTTCAAATTTTAAGTTATTTCAAATTAAAGTGAGATAAAGTGAGTTAAACATAAAAATGAGATCATACGAAAGAAAGAATATTTTGACACATGAAAGGTATAAAAATAAATATTTAAAAAAAAAAAACAGCACCTAAACTGCAATGACTAGAAAAAACTGCATTGATATAAAGCCAATAATAAATATCATAACTAATTGTTGCAAATGTTCTTAAAAAGCAAATTATTTCCATCACATAGGAACAATAGAAAAAAAAGTTTGTATTATATGGTTAATGAGCAGGGTGTCAAAAGGTCAGCATAATAACCAACCACCTATAGTTTCTCTTTACTTTCCCCAACTAAAGTAAAGTACTCATTAGAGTTGGGGGGGGGGGGGATGACTCAGGGGCGGCCTACCAATCGAGAAATTAAAAATCTCAGTCTTCACAGAAATTCAAACCCTAGATCCCAGGCTAGGAAGCCAAGCATTTAACAACTTCATATAAATACAATTTAAAAAAAAGAGCTGAAAGATAACCAAAAAAATAGAATTTAAACAAATGGAAAACAGAACCAAGTGATGATGTAACTAGTAGCTGTCTAAAAAATTGAGATGGCTGAAAGACTTGAAAGTTTCTTAACTCTTTCTCTCCGAACTGACGATATCAACGTTGATTTCACCAGAATGTGGTAAATAATTAAGGAGAGAAAGAGTTAATCCTTAAGCATCACTGCGACATTATTTTTTTAGACCTAAGATATTTGTTAACTATGTTATCAATTAAAGACACTCCTTTAAGAAGAATATAAGTAGTTTGATTACTGGAATGATTGTCAACAAGACAAAATTTTATAAGACGACAGGAAGTGAGTGTAGTCAGAGAATAACAAAGTCAAAATAATGACTCAAATAACAAAAAGGGTATTAATGGAAATTCATATAAATTTGTGCAAAAGAATGAAAAAACATTTTTTTTTAAAGTTAAAAATATATGTTTAAAATTTTTTTTATATGTTCACAAAAGAAAAGAAAATGAGCTAACAAAAAGACAAGAAAAAAGAGTTAATGAAACTAAAATTAAAAGTCTGGATAAAAACAGACTAGAAAATAGAAATGACTGAGTTTGTAATATATGATTTTAGTCTGCTTTATATAAAATATTTATGCTGTAAGGTCTTACATTGTAGTGTTATCACAATGAAGGAATGCATGTTATAAATATAAAGATTGCACTACGTACTGTAAAATAAAAATGGTGTGGAAGCACTATTAATTTAAATTATTATAAAGTTTTCATAATGTAGTAAAATCATATTGTTCTTCAATTATCTATTTAAACAGTGTTGTTGATACACAAAAAAAATTTTTTATAACTAAAAAAAGTTAACCTAGAGATCTTGATCTATGGTAATAGTGTACAGAAAAAAAGAAATAAAACAATAAAAAAAAGAGTACATTAATATGCTGGATTATCTCTCTTTATCCTTACATCAAACTTTTAGTAATGGCTTATATGCTTACTGCTCCACAATATTAAGCTAAATCGATAAAACTAGAGCAAATTTCTAAGTGATCATAGGGGTGAAATTATTAGATACTTTAAAGTATCGGTAAAACTTTTTATCAAAGTCCAAAATGTAATGTAGAAATACATACAACTGGCCTAATAATGCAACTTAATCCTTCGCCCTGCCACAAGAACGTAATGTGACAAGAAAAGAAAAGAAAAAGAATTTTTAAAAATGTTTTAATTCAGAAGCATTAAAAATAACTTGAAAAAGAAGAGGCTAAAAATTGTGTATTGCTTGCTTACCAAAGTTGGCAACATTATCACATTGAGGCTTTAAAAAATGCAAGCACAAGTTAGGAGGCCAACATATTCACCTTTATTATCAGAGAATTCAATCAATATATAAATCTAAAAACATGCACTACTTGAAGTCCCTACATATCACCAAAAATGTCTATCCATAATAATCACTATATGTTCTTTTATCCAAATTAATATTAAAATCAATTAAAGTTAACATTGAATATTTTTTTGTTTATAGATAATATAAATAAAATTTAAATAGGATTTAGTAAGTAAATACTATTCATTGTTTTTATTCTGTTTTTATATATAAATTGTATCCATGCTATTTAGCACACTCTGGTCCAATCTTTTTAGTGGATATATGGAAGAAGCAGCCTTGAAGCAGGTATCTGGGAAAATCTTTCTCTGCTGCATCATGTGATACCTCAAACTGTGTCATTTCCTGGGCAATCATTACATTTTATTTTTCAATACCTGCTATTAACTCACACTTTTGTCAAATCATAACCATGAGTAAGAAACTCAAAACCACAAGTAAAAAAAAATAATTTTTTATTATTTAAATATCACATAACATAGTATGGCTTATTAGCTAAGTTGTTGAAGCATTAGGCTTATAATGCCAATATTATGGTTGAATCCTTATAGTGGCCATTTTCTATTACAAAAAATTTTCCAATACTTTTTAGCGGCCCCCGAAAGGGGAAAAGACGCTATTAGTTTTGTGTGGCCTGTCTGTCCGTCTGTCTGTCTGTCTGTCTGTCTGTCCGTCTGTCCGTCCGTCCCGTTTAGTGCTCAGAAAGTAGAAGAGAAAATGAAAATCTGACATCACGATAATATAGAGCATTCAAAGTTCTGATGCAACGGCTACTTTTTTTTTTCTAAAAGCTCAAAATCTAATTTTTAAAAATATTTTATGCAAACAGTATTTAAAGAGAAAAAACCTAATTAGTATGCAATATAAATGAAACCTACTTTAAGACAATTAATAATCTAATATACTGCACATGTTTTCACATTTTTTTTTGTTCCAACATACGAGTAACATACCAGTATTTACTCGTAAAATAATCAACTCATAAAACAAGTGTGGCAGTTGCCTTGAACATCGGCTTTACAAGGCTAACGTTGAGAGATCAAAGCACGGAAGATGTATATTAGTTTTGTGTGGCCTGTCTGTCCGTCTGTCTGTCTGTCTGTCTGTCTGTCTGTCCGTCCGTTGAGATATCAAAGCGGATCTGACAGGGATCCGACTCCGACGGGGGCCGCTTCTGAGTTTGTGTATCACACAAACTCTCTTTGTAATCTTGTTTGAACATAAATTAGTAATTAATTTTTTACTCTTTTTTTATATTAGGGCCTACTTGTTTTTAAATAAAATGTCTTTTTTTTAATAGGAGGAAGAAGTAGTTTTTGTTCCTGATTAATATTTGACTGTAAAATACAGTAGGAATGCCTCGGCTTGTGATTTCAGTTCAAATGAGACTAAAAGCTAAGTGAACTAAAAAACTTGGTCTTCGAGCAAAAATTAAACTACGAATGAGCACCTACCTGGCATGCAGGCCACACCATTACAGGAATAATAAGCACTAAGAAGCTTTGTTCTGTACTGTCTATGTGCACAGATTCAAACTAATACATAGGTCAGTTTGGTCAATCAATCTATCCCCCTATACTTGAAACTATTTTTTGTATCAAAATGCTTCTCAGGGTACCAGTGCACATCCAGCAACATGCTTCTCAATGTACCAGTGCAAAACAATGCCAGCTGATTCATTTTCTTTTTTTATGTCCAGCATGCAGAAAAATTGAAAATAACATACAACTTTGAAAGAAACTAGCATAGCTAAAGCTGACTGCAAAGCTTGGTAATTATGTTTCAAAGAAAACAACTAATGTAATTGTACCGCAAAGTTTTTTTTTTTATAATCTTCTTGTTACATGTTGCTTTTACAGATAAAATGGAGAAATTACCAGCCCAACAGAAAGTGTTCCTTTAGACAATAAACTAGAACAAAATAAGTTCAGTTTCAGAATATTTTAGTTTAGCATTAAGCACGACTAAACATATAGGCTAATGCAATTGGTAATCTCAACTGTTTAAAATTCAATAGAACTACAAACAAATTAGGGAATTTAATTTGCGGAAACTGTTTCGTCTTATCCCCCTTTCTTTCCTTTCCTTTTAAACTAAATGTATTAGTTATTCATGTTCTTTTAGGCTAACAATGTTTGAGCATTTTTCAAAATCAATATAAACACAAAGTTGGACTACTCACTCTTTCTAGCAGGACTTGACAGAAAACGGCTGAATTGTGAGATGCCAGGCCAGAGTCACTTGACAGTTCTGTGCGTCTGCCCCAGCCTTGTATGAACTGTGCTTTAGCCTGAGTGCTGTCATTTAAAGAGAGCTCTGTGATATTCTGACGAAGAGAAGTTTTTTAGAAACATTTGCATTACAATATTTGTTAAAAGTGTTAATGGTTGTTAGAATTAACCTTTTGAGCCTGCCAGCCCTATTTATCATTCTGTGTGTAAAAAAAAAAAATGCCCCACCAGCCTAATACAGCAGTCTCGCTTACCTTACATATGACTGACAGTCAGTAGGAGGTTAAGAGAATTGAAACTAAAGGGGAGGTAACAGAGCAGGGCTGCTTTAGGCATAGGCAAACTAGTCAGCCACCAACGGACATTTTTCTATTTATGAATCTCAGTTATTTGTGGATTTAGATAGAGACTGACAGGTTTTGCATAATTTGTTATTTTTTCGTTGTTTATTTTTATTAATTAAAATTTCATTTGGGGAAACTAAATTCACTTCCCTTAAAGGCTCCAATTATCCAGGGCAGATCCTGAACTGAGGGTCAAAAGGTGTAAGTGAATATGGTACATGATGGTGATTTTTTGCTAAGATTGGTTTCTCCAAGAAAAATACATCACCTTTGGCTTACAAGTACTATCCACCATAACTACCTTTTCTAAAAAATATGTTCTGGACTTGAAAATTAATAGATTTTGAAAAAAATACTCTCTCTATTTAGTTTATATAGATAATTTATATGACCAATGATCTACTACATTCAACAATTAAAGTTCGGTGATTGAAAAAAATACAACAATGTCTTGCTGAAGTAATACCTGATATTTTTTTTTTATTAAACTGAATTGAAGTTAAAAACTAAATTAAAAAAAAAAAAGAACTGTAAAACAAAATAAGAAGATAATAAACAAGTTGAAAGATATAAAGAGACTGAACACAGAGATAATGACTCAGACCTACAATATAGACTAGAACATTGTAATATAGACAGACACATAGAGTCAACAGGGGCATAGCTAGGATTTTTCCATTGTTTGGGGGTGGACTGGGGGGCTTGACCTTTTTGGGAGCCCCTGCTTTTGCGTAATTATTAATTTCTAATTAAAAAACACTCATTTGGGGCCCCCCTCAGGTTTTCAAATTCTCCCCCCTCCTCCCCCACCCCTAGCTATGCCACAGAGAGACAAAAGAAATGTCAAAAGGATTTTATATAACAGCAAAATAAAAATTCATCATCATCATCTGTCCCTTGACTCCTCATAGGGGTGCTCTGACAGATCCCAAAACCAAATATTTCTATTTTTCTGCTAAAGTTATTTGTGTAGAAATATAAAACATTCTGGAAACTTCAGAAAAATGAGGTAGCTAGTATCTATAGAGAGCATGAAGGAACACAATATTTAGTTTGCAGTTCTAGTCTAAAAAATTAGTTCACTTTTAGTAACTTTTATTATATTTAATATCAGGTGGCCGAGCCTTGCTTGGTTAAATAATTTCATAATGAAGGTTATACACATGAAGTCATTTTGGGAATATGTTTGAAATTAAGAAAATGAAAGATCTGACAAAAACTACTAATCAGGAATGTTTCTTTAGTCTCTTGTTAGTTCTAAATGCAATTGTACATGGCGATAAAATATAAAGTCTCTTTAGTCCTCCTACAGTCTAGACAAACCACAGCTCACGTCAGTCTTATAGTTTTACAATACATCTTTAGCTTAAACTATTGTAAGCCTACTATTATTGGCTTGGAAAAAAAAGTCTTTGCAGTATAACATCTAAGATATTTATGTTCAGACATTTAATTTTGGAACTTTTTGTAATAGACTTAAATCATTGCATTTGTTTTCTAAAGAAACGTTTCCGTCGGGCACCTCTGTTACACTGAACAATATGTTCGTCCCCTATGCCCTGCCCAGCCTGACTGTCGGACTATAAGAAGTTCATACCGGCTTTTGCCATATATCCATCCCAGTGGTGCTACAGCCCGTGGAGGGATATGGTCTTCTTTTACACATCCCTTCATTCATATCTCTCCTGGGCCCTTCGTATCCAGGCCCTAAATAAAACTTAAAACACAATAACTAATCATGCATCGGTACATTTAATTTCATTACTGCTCTTTCAAAGTTCAATAATAAATCAATCTGCAATAAGATGGTGCGCAAATGTTTAATTAGGTCTATTGATTCTTAAAAACGCGTTCTTGTTTGCAAAGAAATATTTTAGTCTACTGCGGTAAGCCTAGTGACATAAGCAGAGTTTTTCCCGTTCACGTCATGGAAAATTTTCATTCATAAAACCTTCGATACAAAATTAATTTTTCGATATTGAGGCATTTTCAAACCGATCTAACGGTTGACCCCTAGTTTTCTCGATGTGGCCAATGAGTTCAGATTTTTTTTCTCACTAATATACACATGCCTTGAAATTTAAAAAAAAATCGTGAGAGCCGTTTTTGAAATAAAATATATAAATATACATACATAGGCCTACATACATACATATATACAAAAATTGCTTGCTTAAGAGTATAGGAATTACTGAATTCAGGGAAAATACTGTTCCTTTCTTTACTACATATTGTGTTTAAGCTAATTAAAGCTCATTTTATCATTTTATCTTGTATCTTTATTCCAAACTATATTGCTTTTAGCTTGCTGAATGTGAATCTTTGTTGAATGTGACAACAGACATTTACAAAGACATATATAGATTTACCTGTAAATGTATCCCCTGAATAGCATTTTCTTGAATGTCGACAGTTGGACGTGTTCCGATTGGCAATATCAAAAGGTCTTTAATTACTTCATTGTAAACTTCAAACATTTGTAGACTTACTCTCGACTGGATCTTTTGACTTTCTACATCAGCTCTATAATTTTCTGAAAAGATTTTTAAATTAACAGCTTAGAGCCTAGCAGCTTATGTTGGTCTGCATGTTGGTAAAACCTTTCATGACTTAAATTGATTTTAATATCATACACAAAAAGATTATTTTGATTTAAATTGCTCAATTGATTTAAATGGCTCAATTAAAATTGGAAAGCTGAGATTTAGGAACAAAAGTCTAAGAGAAAAACTTTAGACAATGTTGGCCATATGCTTTCATTACTGCATATTTATTTGTTTACTAATAAAATATGACATGAAAAATCTCACTTTAATTTGGAATACATTTAATTTTTTGAGGCTATTAAATTGAGTAAAAAAACTAGATGGTCTAGTGTTTATTATTTATAACCTTTATTCTCTGTTACCTGTAGATGTATAATTGATTTATTTATTATACTAGAAGGAATTTCTTAAAAGGCACATTAGAATTTTAAATAAAGATTTTTATCATTATTTTTTTTTTTTTCTTCATGATTCTTGTTTGTACACTTCATTTAGCAGTTTCAGTGACTATCTGGTTATAAATCATAAGAAATATCTAATATCTAAGTACAATTTCTATCTTTATGCTCCATGTAAATCTCAAAGACTAGGAAATAAACCATCTCATTCTTAAAACCCTTATAAAAATTAATGCATTGGCTATTTTGCCATACACATTGATGCTTTAGCATATTTACTGGCCAACACAAACATTCCTTTAAAACCAGAATTAAATCAATGCTTAAAATGTAAAATGTGATATTTCCAAAGTAACAATATATTTTATGTAGATTATATAAAATTTATGTTTAAACTTGTAGGCCTAAGTACTAGTACTGTACAGAAACTGTATTAAATTCCTTAACTATTTCCAACATTTGTATTACCTTTTGCTAATATTGAAAAGAGTTGATCAAAAATTAGGGGAACTAAGCCGGCTTTAAAATCTCCTTCTCCAGCCATAGTGAAAGACTTGCCAGATCCAGTTTCCCCTGCAATCAGTAGACCAGTATTGCATCCATTAACAAAGACATCCACCAAGGATAATACAGAAGTTTTAAAAACATCATATGTGGTACTTTTTTCACTGTGAAGCTCCAAAAACCTGTTGGAAACAATTTAAAATATCTATGAAAATTTAACTTTTTGAAAAATTTAGTTAAGTATTTCATATTATTTTTTAATAAAAAAAACACAATTATATACAGATTTATTCAATAAATCAACAATCTGACTTACAAAAAAATATAAACAGACTAAAGCTGAACTGGTTTGGTTATATTGTTAGACACGACTCATTATTGAATGTCATTGTTCAATGTACAGTCGAGGAAGCATGAAGAAAAGGTCAAACAATGAAAATCTGGCCAAATAAAAAAAAATATTGGACCAGTCTCTCTCATGATATACTGCTAAGAACAGCTGCTAACTGGGAACAGTGGAGGAATTTTTACATAAACTGTCACAGCACAACAAAAGTCAAGGGACAGATGAAATGAGAATTGTTAAATACATATATATCTAAAAGAGACAATTTTAACTGTAGAGCTCTCATGAAGGTCAAAGGTCACACATTTTAGACCCAAAGAATGGCTATTGTCAAAGACAGATGCACAAGAAAAAAAATAAAAATAAACTTCTGCATTAGATGCGGCAAAATATACAGGTCCCAACTTGGTTTGCATGGTAATGTGAAATACTGCACTCATCCTTAATTTTCTATGTTAAAGACATTGCCTTATATCTATATCTATTCAATTATATCTATATATTTATATTTGACTCCTTCTTAGAGAATCCTTTCCTTTCAGCACTAGAAATGCTTTAAAACTTACTTTTTTTTTTTAATTTTCAAATTAACTTATGATACCATTATTTAAAATAATAAATACTGAAAAATTGTTCTTTTGTAAATACCCAAAAAAAGGTCCTCCAGCTCGTGCAGCTATTTTTGTGTCATTCTCTCGATGCAAGGCTACTCCTTCACCTCTATACATAGGACGTATGCGACCTAAAACTTGTAACTTCATTCTTCTCTCTTCTCTATGCAGTTCTTTCAAAGTTGAGTTTTATAGCATGTCACTTCTAAAAATGATGATAATAAAAATAAAATTAGACTTGTACAGGTTTTTAGAAAAAAAAAATGCCAGAGTGTCATGTGGCATGCACCTCAGACTGTCGGCAAGAGGGACCAGAGTTCAAATCGTGCTAAAATAATAAATTGCACATTACTGATACTCAATAAGATTGTGACTCTCTTCAAATAATATCATTCTGGCTGTTCTAGCTCTACTTCAGTACTGACTCATCTTCTAGAAACTAGTTTAGGAATAGATCTAGTCAATCTAGATCTAGAGTAGAAAGTCAGATAAGATATATACCATAGGTTGATAAACATGATCAGGATATAGATCTAGATCTGATAGATATATCATATAATATAGATAAGCTCTATCTGATTATATTTTTTAAAAATATCACTATATAGATATTTAGGCTGAGTGGAACATGTAATATAGAGATTTTTTTATAAATCTAGATCTACGACAAGATATATCATATAGATCTAGTTTTTATAGATCTAGCTTTAGTAGATTTAGTAATTGATCTGACTCTCAAATTATTTTCTAATTTATTCTTCTTCTCCAATAGAAAGAAAAC
This sequence comes from Biomphalaria straminea, assembly GCA_021533235.1. Classification (NCBI taxonomy): domain Eukaryota; kingdom Metazoa; phylum Mollusca; class Gastropoda; family Planorbidae; genus Biomphalaria; species Biomphalaria straminea. Next base: position 24,734 of record JADKLZ010002157.1, read on the forward strand.
TATATGGAGAGCTCCCTGACTTGGAAACCACAGCGCAGCTCATCTCATATATTGGTGTAGTGATCTGAACTCTACAACATAAATATGACAATGAGAACGAAGAAAAAGAAGAAGAATATCTTCTTCTCATGTATTATCTTATTTCAATTCATTAAATCTTGGCAGAATTTAGGTCATTGGTTAATATTTAATAATATGCATGAGCCATGACTTACTGCATGACGCATGACGTAATCATCTTCTTTTTTGAAGTAAGTAACGTTAGATTTTTAGTGTATTATTATTACTGGTATATAATTATATATTATTATGTATTATATAATTATTAGAATCTAATTACTAATAAAATAAGTTAGATTTAGATCTATAAGTAGATCTAGTACTTAAAGTTAAAAAAAGAAGATGATTGCATCCTGAAATTCTGAATGATCCTGCGTCTAGATTCTAGATCTAGACCTAGAATATATGGAAATTCTACTTTGAAATACAAATTAATCTAGACAAATATACTAACTATTGAAACTAGATCTTCTATATCAGCATATCTAGATTCATTTTAATCTCTCCTTGTTTACATTAGTAACGTTTTTTCTTATCCCTTGCTTTGAAGATGATGACGGAACCGGAAGTAAAATCACTAGCCTATGCATTATAAAGGGATCGTTCATTTATATATATATAAAATAGCTAATTGAAAGTAAGTTTTAAAAAATAAATAATGTGCAAGCCGCTACCTATTCACTTTCCAGATGCTTTTGTAGTCAAAATACTTGCTATACGAGCTTATACGAAGCATTTATAATTCTATGATACCAAAGAATAGCTGATTCCTCTAAAGGCTGGATAGGCTCACTTTTAAAGATAAAAGCACATTTATCTTTTCATGTGCTAGGACAAATTTATATAAATGCTCATTTTTCCATTTAATTATTGAATGGGTTGCTTGAGCCAGCCAGGATAACCAATGACTTAACAGAATTTAAGTTATTGGTTAACATGCATAACTTGATGCGTGACTGTTTGGACATAGGGGCCTAATCATCTTCAATTTTGTTCTTTTGTTCCAGTTTCTTCATGTTATCTTGAGTTGAGGGGCCACAAACAGAGGATGCATTTTATATGATTGGCCTGACCAAGTTTTAAAAACACTTTAATTTATGTACTAATTTGATTTATTGAAATTTCTTTTAATAATCCCTAACGCTTTGTTTGATTTTTTAATAGCCTCCTCAGCTCTCTGGAAATGCTCATGAAATAGATAGATAGATAGATAGATAGATAGATAGATAGATAGATAGATAGATAGATAGATAGATAGATAGACTTGTCATATTTAAATCCTGACTCATAAAGTGTTTCTCAATACGATCAGGGAAATGCTCCTCACTGATCTAAATATTTATCCAGATTCCCACTTTTAAAATCAACGTTTGGGCCTGCTGCAAGCAATCCTCCTCCCCCACCTAACTAAACAAACTCAGTCTAATTATGTTTCTTGCATTCGTGTTTATTCTCATAGAAAGTCAGCTCAACTATTTTTATCAGGAAATTGTTTTGTTTAAAAAAATTGTTTATTCAAACAAGCTACATTACATAAGCCTATTCATAGAGCTTTTGCCCTAATCATTTTTGCATTTCCCTCTTTTTTTTTTAACTTATTGAGATCTAATCAATCTGTGCATACAAATGATAGATAGTGGTCAGTGTACCCCTTCATCAAGCTGTCAAACTCACGTTTAATCCAGTCAGTCCCTTGACAAGTCACCAATCTAGATATATTATAGCTAAATCTTGATTTAGTATACCTGTGGCCTGTATGTACAACGAAGAGTGTTTATGTGGTTGAAATTGATAAGCGTTGAAGAAACAAGTTTTATTAAGTAGGCCTAATTTGCATAAAAGCTGTATGTGTTCTAATCTTCACAAAAAAAGGTTGTAGCTAGTACTATTGTAATATGCAGAAAGAAATATGAGCGTCAATAGACAGAAAAAAAGCTGTCTGTTATGAGATACCGAAAAGGTTTATGTCTGATAATAAAAATAAGTAAATTATCCTTTACAGACCTTTCGATCTATAGTTCAGATGATGTAAAGGCATCTGTTTCCGTGGTTCACGGTTAACGAGGGTGTCATGTAGCCAGCACAACGACCAACCGTCTTTACTTTTCCCCAGCTATTGTTAGGTACCTATTACAGCTGGATGGACTCAGAGGCGCTCTTATAATCACCAAATTCAAAATTCCAGGATTCGAACCAGGGACCTCCGGTTTGGAAGCCAATCGCTTTACCACTTAGCCTTGACGCCTCCATGTTCGATAATATATGTAAAAAAAAATATATATAAAAAAAAACATTTCTTAAAAAAAAAAGCTTTTCTAAGGGGAAGAACTGTGTATTTTTAGCCATATATACATAAATACTATAAGATTTATTTCCCTTATCAATATTAAATTCGTATAATTAAATTGTTGAAGACATATTCTGTAATGGAGAGCATTGAGCCACGTCTTTATAGATATAGCTTATAAGTCTGCTGACAGGAATTAAGAAGTTGCTAAACAATTCTCTATACAGTTGAGGTAGTTGGTCTGTGTGCCTTTAGTAATTTGCATATTATAGAACTCTATGTAAAATAAAATTTTCTTGAAGACTACATCGTGTGTCATTTTAATGAATAGTTCTTAAAAAGAAAAAGCGTTCTATAGAAATAACAATACCCACTTCATGCGAAAAAAAAAAAAACAACAGATTCTCCTTGATCTACATTACTTTTATTGATCATTTATTGATTCATTGAACTGATTCAAAAGGTTTTACCGTATCTATCAATGTCTATGAAAAAGGCTGACAGATCATGACTGCCAGGGCATAGAGTATGCACTCTGGACTGTCATTTGAAGGTTTGATTAGACTCGGCTTCGAATACTATGCACTGTCCCCTCCACTGTCGTGTTACGAAGTTTTTGGGCTAGGATAATATTATTTTCAAAACTAAGGGAACAGCGAGACATATATTATACATTTAACTCTTTCTCTCCTGATCGACGATACCATCGTTGATTTCGACCTCATTAAAATTAAATAATGTTTTGTTTTTTTTAACTTGGCTTTGAATTATTTCAAAAGAGCATGCATTTCCCTTCAAATCTATACCTGGTAAAACATTTACTTATGACAAATGACAAAGCTATTAAAGCCAATTCATAAGAGGATAATGAAATAGTAATAAGCAAATTGAATAATTAATTCAAAACGTGGAAAAATAATTACGGAGAGAAAGAGTTGACAAATATTTTTACAATGGCATCCCAAAAAAATCAACCTTTTTTACGATTCCACTGATCGGAAGGAAATCATTAACGCTAGCTTCAAAATCTAGAACCAGTTTTAGGGGCGACCGGTGCAATTCGTTCGTCATGGCGACAAATTTCAAAAATGCGATGAATTCTACCAATACATAAATAAATGGGGCACGCTCTGAAATTTAACCCCTGTGGTAATATTGGGTCGATCCCAAAGGAATCTTTCCCAAAATATAAACGTCACGTGACCGCTGAGTAAATAAACAATGAACATACAGGTAGGGTCTACTCACGGGGAGCTAAACATTTAGACCTAACCAATTTTAAAACGTTCCTTTTCTATATGCCTTTGGCTAGGGGTAGAGAACTTTGTAGAGGCACAACAGTATACATAATCATAAGAAATTGTCTCCAAAAATGTTATGTAGCCTAACCTAGCTAGCTAATATCTTTTCTGTAAACTAAAATTGTAAATTAACTTCTTTTATATTACTTTGAAAATTTTTATAAAGTAAAAATAATATAGACAAACCTATACAAATAAATTGTTTTTATTTGTTTCATGATCTTCAACATCTTATCTTATCTTATATAATACAGACGTTACTTCAAAAAAGAAGATGATTACGTCCTACGCGTCATGCATTCAGTCATGCATATTTACCAGTGACTTAAATTCTGCCAAGTCACTGGTTTTCCTGGCTAGCTCAGGCAAACCATTCCATGCTCTAATGGCACTAGGGAAGAAAGAGCATTTGTACAGATTTGTCCTAGCATATGGGACGAGGAATGTGCCTTTATCTTTGTGTCTTTCTGAGTATTTTATTAAGTTTTGTTTTTGTATTTGGAGATTATGGTTCAGTGTTTCCAAAAATCATTATATTATTCAACAATCTCGTAAAAATAAACATAGTTCTTTCAATCAGAACATGAAGGGTCACGTAACGCCCGGAAAAAGGGTCGAAATATCCGACTTTTACTTTGTTGTTTAATGGACTTGCAAAAAAAAATCGAATTTATCAAAAGCACAACTTACTTTTTGAGCAGAAAGATGGCAAAGTTTTACTGAGCTCATATCAAGTCGCTTCGTCTGGTCAAAATCGTCTGGTCAAAATCGTCTGGTCAAAATCGTGTACATGTTTATCTCTCCCACTTCCCATTCTCGCAACAAGTTCAAACTTTGCACAATTATTCTCTGTCTATGACAAAACATTCATCAATCAAAGCAATCAATCAAATCAATCAATCAAAGCAATCAATCAAGCAGTTCATCAATTACTATAATTCTTATGTACTTTTTGCTTTATATAGAAAGTATTCTAAATCGGCGACAGGCAACCTGTGACAATAACCACTATGATATAAAAATTAGGTCGTTCTTTAAAATTTTTAAACTAATAATCAAACACTCTATTTTTCCATCATGGAAGTTCAAGTTCAAACTTAGACTTAAGAGACCTTTTTTTTTTTCATCGTTTATTATTGGTTTAAAATAAATTTTGCCATTTTTCTCAATATATTGTTGTTTTTAGCGGTCCCCGAAAGGGGAATAGTCGCTTTAAGTTTTGTGTTTTCTTTCTGTCCGTACGTCCCGTTTAGATCTCGTAAACTACAAAAGAAAATGAAATCGGACATCATGTTATTTTAGAACTTTCAAAGTTCTGATGTAACGGCTGTTTTTTTTTCTTTTCCAAAAGTGAACCATTTAATTTTTTAAGTTAACTATGCATGTAGATTTTTTCATAAAGATACACCACTTTAAAATGAAAAAAAAATATATATATATATTTATTTGGAGTCACACGTAAAGTGAAAAGAATGAACACATCGTGCGAGGTGATATGAGAATCATGTCATTGGATGCATGTTATAGATAATGGAGTGTTTATTTCTACTACCACTTCCGGTACTGACAACCTTAGGAAGCTATGTATTGATTATCATTATTATTATTTGTTATCTAGTACTGAGAGCAGTTGGCTTTTATTATGCGGGCCAGTTTGTTTTCGTTTGTTTTGGTTATTTTTATTTGGATAGTAAAATGAATCGCTAAAAACAAGAGTTACTGGTGACACTCGGTGACAGTGGTAACTAGATTGAAATTTAAGCATTGTCCCCATTTTAAAATGCCAAAAAGCAATTGCCTTACCAAAGATGTCGATTTATAAAAATGTTTTATTTAAAATTTCAAAAAAAAAAAAACAACGTTACAACCTGTTAACAGGACACGTGTAGGCATTTCCGGCTAAGGAAGTGGCCTCGACCAAGCGCATGCGCAGAGCTCATTGGTCAGCCATTATCGTGAATAGCGAAGACAAAGTTACAAAGTCTGGAAGTCCCTGTGGCGACAAAAGACCCGAAGTCACGCAATCCAACATGCAGCAGACTGTGAGTGACGTCACGTACACTGTACCGACAAAATAGGTCGTCTGGTCTGTCAGCTCGGTGGTGACCCCATTGGGCAGTTTTTACGTGATGAATCGCACACATTTTTACCCAGTGACGCAGGGGTCAGCAACTTCACCTGAGGTCAAGATTACCTTACCAAACTATTTAAAATCCAATATTGTAAAGTGTTGGTTTTCTTGGGGGGTGGGGAATCGTCTGTAAATACTCATTATAACAATTATTATACGCCCCTGTCTGCTATAGATAAGGCTAAAGACAGAAACCCATAACTGTACAATCGTACAATATAAATCTATTACGATGTATGTAGGCCTGTGTTATATATAGACACAATCAACACTATGTGACTAATCTTTTTAAAACTTGACATGAAAATTTTTAGAGAATTGTAGAAAATGTTATAACGCTCCACCTCAACTGGTTTTAAAAAAAAGAACTTAAGTTGTATTGGCTTTGTTTTCGAATAATTATTGATAATAACGACGAGTACAGGTATTTCTGTTATTTTACTGTGAAGGTTGTTTTTTTTTTTTGTATAAAATTGTAATTAGTGCAGCTTTCATACTAATGCTCAGTGCTTTATGGTCCAATCTCTGTGTAGAGGTGTGGGGGGGGGGATGAAAAGAAGTTTCCTTGCTGTTTTTAAAAACAAAAATTAAAAGTTGCTCGAGACTGAATCTCAATTTGAGCTTCTATGATGAAAGGTCGAAGTGTTTTGTCACCGAATTATTCAGGAAAAAAACTAATCCTCTATATTAGTCTCAACAATAGCCAATATAAAACTAAATTTAATACGACTAATTCATTTACTTTATAATTTTTCTTCTTTGATTCAGATGTTGTCATCCACAATGAACATTGTTTTGGGCTAAGTTTCAACTTGATATGAGAATACATAGTGGGAGGAAAACTTGTAAAAGATTTTGACCAGACAGACAGACAGACAGACAGAGTTAAAAAATTGAATTCCTTTGCTATATAATAGATATTAACATAAGCTAAGTCAAACGTAGAAGCTAATTAGTAAGTTCTCTTTTAAGTCGGCAGAAAATAACGTGACACTGTTGTTTTTTTTGTTTTGTTGTGTTTTTTTTAACAAAAGTGTTTTTAAGATTTTAATTAAATTGACCGCACTATTTTAGAAACGAAAGACGCAGGTTTTACTGCGATATATTGCGTTCTCGAGGCTTGAGTTAATCTGTCAATAACAAGTCATTATTTTTAGGGGACGAAAGAAAGAACACTAATCCTTGGCGTCATTAAGAGTTATTGAAAAGTCATTAGAGTCTTTGCGCTTAAGTTTGAAAGAATATTCTTTTCTTCTACGCTTTGTCTGTCGTGGAGTTTTCTTCTACGCTTTGT
>JADKLZ010002158.1:6207-27820 GCA_021533235.1 Biomphalaria straminea
ATATATATAAGAGCCCCAACTAAGCTTCATAAATTTGAAATCAAACTACAAAGTCTTACATTTTCAGTTTGAAGTCTGCGAATGTCAGAGACCATGTCAGGTCCGTAGGGTGGTACTGATGACATGACAGAACCGAGATTTGTCTGTTGTCTTAGAATGAGAAGTTTGGCCCGTTCTTGTGTCAATAAACTCTGGGAAGTGAACATTCAGGCAAATGTTTAATGGACAAGAAAAATGAAATTAGCGGTAATGAAGTTAGGTTTTAGATTTTGAGTTCACATAAAATAGAGCAATTGATATGACATTTCCCTTTTTTTCAGCTGACACAGAGATTTATAGGAGGATGATTATGATTATGATTAGTGTACAAGTCTATACTACAGGAAAGTCTCCAAATAACTTAAGGAGCACTGATGTGCCCTAAATTATAACCCTTAACTTTTTGTTTCAGATCGTAAGATTTTATGTCCTCACTTAAAACCTTTTTAAATGTTAAATGGAGATGATATTAAAAGTAAAGAGAAAACAAAAGTTTCTGTTTATAGGAGACCAAGGTGTTTTACTGCTTTATGACAACTTCTTCTTCTTGCTTATCTTTTTATCTTTGACTTATTCTTCTTATTGCTTATCTTTTTATCTTTGACAACTTCTTCTTCTTGCTTATCTTTTTATCTTATCTTATAAATTACAGATCTTACTTCAAAAGAGATAATAGTTATGTCTTACGCATATCTATTTGGTAAAGTAAATAGCTTCTGAACCAGTGAGTCCCGGATTTAAATCCTGATGAAGACTGGGATTTTTAATTTTGAAATTTTTACAGTGCCTCTGAGTCTACCCAGCTCTAATGGGTACCTTCATAAGTTGGGAAAACGTAAAGGTGGTTGGTCATTGTGCTGGCCATATGACACTTACATTAACCTTAGGACAAAAAAACAACAGATTACCTTAAAATTATCTATGATCTAAATGGGAAACGTTACTACACATATCTAAGAGTCAATCTAAACATACATGTTAATCCGTGAGCTAAACTTTACTGATCTGGCTGACTTAGGCAACCCATTCCATGCTCTAATAGCTTATTAGAAGTATGTGTTGCATGCCCAATGCACAGCTATTATTTCTTTGTTTTGAAAGTTTACAGAAGGGTATTGAATACAAATTGAAAGCTCTATGAATAAGTGAGCTCTCTTTTGTCTTACATCAATAGTTCATGAGAAAATAAGTGTGCTCTCTTTTGTCTTACATCAATAGTTCATGAGAATACTGTGTTGACAACACATTCAGAAATCAAATACATGGAAATGGTAACTGGAAGGTGTCTTTCATGTCAGAGAAATAATCTAAGATAGACAAGACCCTGATCCAAACAAAATAACTAGGTGCCTAATGAGTACATGTCATACCTGAGCGGAACTGTCATTGACGATGGGAAAAGTTGTGACTTGAGACAATTTCTGACAGAACTGGACAATCAAAGCGACTGTGTCTGGCTTGGAGAAGGGTTTCAAGCAAACAAGAGCTCTAGTGTTGCAGTTACCTCCAAGCTCTTCTTGTAAAAGTCTTGTGAGTTTGGAATTGCTGGAAATAATCACAGATGAGTTTATTTTACACGAGGTCCATTTATTGTCTCTTATGATTTAGATAATTTTTAACAAAAGCAACTAAAAAATTTGGGGATTTGTCTTCAACAAAAGTTTTCTTAATCTTAATTTATTTATTTCCTTTTTTTAATTTTAATTTTTTATTTTCATAAACAAACAAAAAAAGGAACATATGAAGAATGGAAATATTTTAACAAATTGCTCTTAGAGACTACTGTAACACACACGGTCTACGGTTCAGAAACTTGGAGAGTCACTAAAAGAAATACGGAAAAGCTCCAAACTTTTGTTAACAGATGCCTACGCCGGATATTAGGAATTAGGTGGCCAGAAAAGATTACCACTACTGATTTGTGGAACAAAACTAGACAAAAGCCCATAGCACAAGACATTACCAAACGAAAATGGAGCTGGATAGGACACACCCTGCGGAAACCAGCTACCAATGTTGCAAAGCAGGCTCTTGACTGGAATCCACAAGGAAAGAGGAAAGTGGGCAGACCCAAGCAAACCTGGAAGAGGTCAGTCATCAGTGAAGCTGAGGGTACTGGAATGACATGGGAGCAGATGAAGAAAGCTGCTCAGAACCGAGTTCAGTGGAGAGGTGTGGTTGTGGCCCTATGCTCCCCTGGGAGTACACAGATTAAGTCGTCAAGTCAAATAACACACACATGCAAACACACACATCGGTAAGCACCTAGACCACTAGGATAGCTGCTTGGTCGTGCGGTTTGTGCGCTGGACTGACTTTTGGACTTATTGATGGTCCAGGGTTCAAACCCTGCCCGCTCCCATCCCCCGTCATCCTGCTAGAGATTTGAACTAGAAAATGAAACTATCTTCAACTCTGTAGGAACATCCGAAACAAGTCAAACATTTTATAAACATTTTACAACCTAATACATGCTCTTCACCAACCCTTCTGACTTAAGAGACTCCGACTATTAAACAGAATCTCATTTCATTTCAAACATTTATATAGTGTTGTCCTATGGTTACCTTTCTCTTGCGTGAAATATTTTTGTATAAAAAAAATGTTCTTTGCATAATGTTTTACATGCATTTGGATGTTCCTTCAGAGTTGAAGATAAAAAATTATGGAAAATACTACAAAGGAAGTGGATAACTTTCACTTAAATTATAGGGCCTATTGATAAGGTAAAAAAAACTAACATTTCTTAACCAAAAGAATTACATAAATTTAAAAGTTTATCATTGGCTAATGAATTGATTATCAATCATGAAAATATGTCTACAAAACAAAAAAAAAAGGTCCTTTACTTATAGTTGATGACCCTGTCAGGACTTGGGTTGCTGGCGAGGGAGCTAACCACTTGTGAAAGAGCGATCAGACTTTTGTTGGCTTGACTCCCTTGCCACAGAGCACTGTATCCGGTGTCCTCCCCAAGGTTTTCTAGGCCAGGAAGTTCAACAATCGTAAATCTTGATTTGATTGGATGCTTTCCATTTCCATAAATCTACCAGAGAACAAAACATGAGGTATACACTAAGATTAAGATGTTATCAAAACAGTGGCGTAGCTAGGGTGTGGGGAGGAGGGGGGAGAATTTGAAAATCCACCCGGGCCCTAACCTCAGAGAGCCCCCAAATGAGTGTTTTTTTTTTACTTTAAAAAATAATAATTACGCAAAAAGTAGGGGCCCCCAAAAAGGTCATGTCCCCAGGGTCCCCAAACGATGGGAAATTCCTAGCTACGCCCCTGTATCAAAACACTGAATTGGAACAGGCAAGAACATACTATAACTGTCTCAATAGACACCTACATTAGCAACATGGTTTAGAATAATAGTTAACAATACTTCTGATGTAAGAAATTACATTTGCTTATCACGAGGGCCTATCAATGAAAACACACAATTCACTTATTTACAGGACACAACATTGCTGGACAAGGGAGATTAGTAGGCTAGTCGAAATTAAGTGTATCATTGTGAATTACGAACGATGGTTAGTTCTTATATTTATATAGGTAAGTGTTTGTAGGCCTATATTCTATGTGCATGGACTGAGAAATAGTCACATGTTCAAAAGGCAGTTACTGGATCGTATTATAAAAAAATTCATACTGAGCCTATAGTTTTTAAAGAAGTTTTACAGTAAGGTATCTCTGAGTATTCAAAGTTCAAGTATAAAGTACTGTAAAGCTTGTTATATGAGACTAAGATAATATGGAAATGTGTACTTGATGACGTGAATAAAGCTTGGAGTCTTGGACGAGCGTTAAGACATAACTTATTATTTACATTGTGACATTTACAAACATGATGTCTTAAGAAATGCACACAAAGAAAGTTTACCAAAACAAAAAAAATAGAGAAATATAATAAATATAGACATTATAGATTAAGAAACTCAGCTAGACCAAAATTAAATCACGTGACGTTTTGGGTCACGTGACCTTCGTCTTCTACAGACGTAAAATTATGTTATAAATAATGAAATATATATAAAAAAAAGAGATCTCAAAGACACGGCTCTTCTAGTTCTTCATCATATGATAGAGACACACTGCCCTCAAATGCCTGGAAAATCTGGCCACCTTTCTTCGCCTATCTTAGTTAAATATATTTTTCCATAATCCGGTAATTAATCTTTGGCTCCTCTTTACCCCAAGCACAGATTAAGTCTGGCCACACGTCAGTGTACCGACTATAGCCATCAGTACAAGGACTTGAACGGAAGTGACGATAGAACTGTGCATTCAGTTTAGTGGCAGTTAGTGTAATGTGGTCATAATCTCCAAGGTGGAATGTGGAGGGAGAATGAGAGAAAGGGTGCAAGTGGTGGCGTAGTTCCACCACAATTTTAGAACCGAAATCTTTCACTAGTTTTGTTCAATTACATTCTCACTAGTTATGAGGTATCACTACAACGAAACAGATATTACAATATGGCAACGCTTCAAAGAAACTTGGACTCACACAATATTTGGCTTGAAAGTTCTATTCGGTCAAGTTCAAAGTTGCGTTTCGTTCACAGTTCTAGTACATAATAATAATATAAATAATAATATAATATCGGCTATCGACCGATGCAAGTATCCCTCTGTAGCTTAAACAAGACTTTTAGGAATTTGGGGATTTATCCTTACTAAAACCACCAATGCGAAATGGCCAACTGCTAGACTACCACAGATTATAGAATCTCAGAACGTAATTTAAAGGGTACTGAAATCTAGTCCGCCCCCCTTCTATTTAGATTTAAAATTAGTGTAATAAAATAGAGAACCCCTTTCTGACCTAGCGATTTACAGTCTGTAGGGCAAATTACTCTATAGGGAAAAGTGGCCTAGTGCCTTGAAAACTAAAAAACATTAAACCTGAACGATAGTTTAGTGCCTTGAAAACTAAAAAACATTAAACCTAAACGATAGTTTAGTGCCTTGAAAACTAAAAAACATTAAACCTAAACTACAGTTTAGTGCCTTGAAAACTAAAAACGAGGGCGAGGTCTTTGAATCTGAGCGAGTGAAAGGCGCCATAATAAAAACGAGTATTGATTAGGCGGTATCAAGAACTTGACGGTCACAATCAAACCGCTGCTACCACCACCCCCAGGAAAACTAGGATAATCGAATATCGATTACTTTCCTAGGCTGTCTCTCCGATTGATTGCGTACAACGAGAGAGGCGAGGGATAGCTAGATTTGTCTGAAAACATAACACAGAACTATATAAACAAAGAAGATCTCGCCTGGATGTGAGATAAATGCACACTTTTAAACATTAAATTATTAGGATGCCACTCCGATAGATTTGCATAAAATAAAAGAAGCAAGAAACAGCTGTTTCCAGACGTACTTAGATAAAAACTACTAAGAAGATATCGACTGGATGTGAGAGAACTGTACTTGTAATAAGATAAGATGAGATAATTTTTTATTGGCCCAATCAAGTGGAAATTCAATTTGACTACAATTGACCACCTCAGCGTAACTAGTGTAACAATTAACAGTAAAAACGCAAATACGAACAGCATTCACACACGAAACACACTCACTTCTGTGTAGGCCTACTTCTCGGTGACGACAGATGACAATACCATTTATTAAACAAGATTACAAAAGAGAGTTTGTGTTTTCAGACAAACTCAGACAAAACCCATGTGCCAACTGTATAGTAAGTAATGCAGGTAAAGATCAATGTTTTAATATTTTCGGCACGAATATGAAATTCAAACCTTTTACAATCACAATCCATACAAAATAGACGTTTGCGGAAGAGGGGAGCAACATTTTACAATGTATTTTTTTTTGGCCGCTGACGTTGTTATTAGTAATATATCTACGTGTTCAAGGAACTCATTGTTATGAAAATTTAGTTCAGTGCGAGCCTGGCCTAACAGATGGTAGTTATGATCATTTATTCTGATTGATGGTTGACTTTTCATCACACGGTAGCCTGCACTTGTGTCTAAATGGTTAGTTCAAAAATTAGCCCTTTCACGTTCCAAACTCAAGCTTTCTCTATGTTCCATATTTGATATAAAAAAAGATTTTTTTTTTTAAAAAGTAAGAAAAACAAGCTGATGTTGTTCATATTTAGCAGTAGAAATCCAAAACAAAAAGATTTTAGCTTTGTTACTGTATCTGGACTTAAACTTGCTTAATGTGTGGACTTTAAGATTCTGGAATGGGAAAGGTTTCACTACAAAGAAACAGCAGAGATATGGTCATTACAGGGAGGGAGGGGGGAGGGGCGCAATTGTTTGAACTGTAAGCCAACGACCTAGTCGAAGAAAGTGTAAGAACAACGTTCAAGTAATAAGCGAGTTCAACTTTTCCCACTTGAAAACAACAACAAAATAATAGACCAATTTATATGCTACTAGAATGTATTATGACCAAAAACTACTTTTTCACGTGTTTTCTTCATTCCTACTAAACTAGATTCCGGCTTTTTTTTCCCCGTTCATGAACTGTTTCTCCTTGCGACTTTTGAACTTATTATTATAATCGTTTTTATATAGTGCTACTTTATTATAATGCTCAGATCGCTTTGATCCAATTTCATTTCTGTACCAAGGTGTGTGTGTGGGGGGGGGTATCTAGTAGTTGGTTTTCCGTGCTGCCTTTAGGCGCTCAGAAAGCACAACTCTGCCCGAGTCGGGTGTCGAGCCTCAAGCGCACTTAGCCTCTCGACCGCGCTGAAAACATCAATAGAGAACATTAATTTACCTAAACTACAATAATTAATTGATGTTTTCACAACAGTTTAATGAGACCAACAAAAAAGATCGATCATTTTTCCATCTATTCTATAAATGAACAACTAGACTTTATTAACTACACACTTACCTAAAATAATTCAAAATGTTACAAGTGGGTTAAGTAGTCCACATGATTAGAGTGAAGTTGATCACGATTATCCCTAGGCTTACGTGCGGAGTTCAGCTTTCACTTGCTGTAAGATAAGAAACTACCCAGCACAGACCCTGTTACGAAGTGATCTCTACCAAACTTTTGATCTGTCACTGTGTATAGATGTCACCTGGTGCCAGTGACAGTGCTATGTATGTTCTCCATGGCTATATAGATCAAGATAAACGTTCGGGCACCATTCAATCGGAGTCTTTTTTTTTGTTTTCTTTATTATACACAGACACACATACCCTCACAAACACCCCCACACGTCTTCACATGCCACACATACACAATGGTTCTAGAGGTAATCGCTAGTGTACCAGCTCAAGAATTCGGCTCCCCTTAGGACAGTGAAAGTAGGGGAGAGGGAGGGGGGGGGGGTTGAATGGAAAGAAAGGTGAACAAGGGGAAATCACTGCGGAACTACTAAACAAACCAAATCGATCTAAGTATGTGTTGGGAAACTTAAGACTTTCTTAAAATAGAGTTGTCTGTACACTATAAGTGCAGTGAGAGTTGAGAGGAATGAGGGCTGTCTCACTGTGGCTTCCAGTCTAAAAGTGGCTGCGTTTAATGACAGGAGCATGATGTTCTTCAAATTTTAAGTTATTTCAAATTAAAGTGAGATAAAGTGAGTTAAACATAAAAATGAGATCATACGAAAGAAAGAATATTTTGACACATGAAAGGTATAAAAATAAATATTTAAAAAAAAACAGCACCTAAACTGCAATGACTAGAAAAAACTGCATTGATATAAAGCCAATAATAAATATCATAACTAATTGTTGCAAATGTTCTTAAAAAGCAAATTATTTCCATCACATAGGAACAATAGAAAAAAAAAAGTTTGTATTATATGGTCAATGAGCAGGGTGTCAAAAGGTCAGCACAATAACCAACCACCTATAGTTTCTCTTTACTTTCCCCAACTAAAGTAAAGTACTCATTAGAGTTGGGGGGGGGGGGGATGACTCAGGGGCGGCCTACCAATCGAGAAATTAAAAATCTCAGTCTTCACAGAAATTCAAACCCTAGATCCCAGGCTAGGAAGCCAAGCATTTAACAACTTCATATAAATACAATTTAAAAAAAAGAGCTGAAAGATAACCAAAAAAATAGAATTTAAACAAATGGAAAACAGAACCAAGTGATGATGTAACTAGTAGCTGTCTAAAAAATTGAGATGGCTGAAAGACTTGAAAGTTTCTTAATCCTTAAGCATCACTGCGACATTATTTTTTTAGACCTAAGATATTTGTTAACTATGTTATCAATTAAAGACACTCCTTTAAGAAGAATATAAGTAGTTTGATTACTGGAATGATTGTCAACAAGACAAAATTTTATAAGACGACAGGAAGTGAGTGAAGTCAGAGAATAACAAAGTCAAAATAATGACTCAAATAACAAAAAGGGTATTAATGGAAATTCATATAAATTTGTGCAAAAGAATGAAAAAACATTTTTTTAAAGTTAAAAATATATGTTTAAAATTTTTTTAAAAAATGTTCACAGAAGAAAAGAAAATGAGCTAACAAAAAGACAAGAAAAAAGAGTTAATGAAACTAAAATTAAAAGTCTGGAGAAAAACAGACTAGAAAATAGAAATGACTATGTTCGTAATATATGATTTTAGTCTGCTTTATATAAAATATTTATGCTGTAAGGTCTTACATTGTAGTGTTATCACAATGAAGGAATGCATGTTATAAATATGAAGATTGCACTACGTACTGTAAAATAAAAATGGTGTGGAAGCACTATTAATTTAAATTATTATAAAGTTTTCATAATGTAGTAAATCATATTGTTCTTCAATTATCTAATTAAACAGTGTTGTTGATACACAAGAAAAAACATTTATAACTAAAAAAAGTTAATCTAGAGATCTAGATCTATGGTAATAGTGTACAGAAAAAAAGAAATAAAACATAAAAAAAAAGAGTACATTAATATGCTGGATTATCTCTCTTTATCCTTACATCAAACTTTTAGTAATGGCTTATATGCTTACTGCTCCACAATATTAAGCTAAATCGATAAAACTAGAGCAAATTTCTAAGTGATCATAGGGGTGAAATTATTAGATACTTTAAAGTATCGGTAAAACTTTTTATCAAAGTCCAAAATGTAATGTAGAAATACATACAACTGGCCTAATAATGCAACTTAATCCTTCGCCCTGCCACAAGAACGTAATGTGACAAGAAAAGAAAAGAAAAAGAATTTTTAAAAATGTTTTAATTCAGAAGCATTAAAAATAACTTGAAAAAGAAGAGGCTAAAAATTGTGTATTGCTTGCTTACCAAAGTTGGCAACATTATCACATTGAGGCTTTAAAAAATGCAAGCACAAGTTAGGAGGCCAACATATTCACCTTTATTATCAGAGAATTCAATCAATATATAAATCTAAAAACATGCACTACTTGAAGTCCCTACATATCACCAAAAATGTCTATCCATAATAATCACTATATGTTCTTTTATCCAAATTAATATTAAAATCAATTAAAGTTAACATTGAATATTTTTTTGTTTATAGATAATATAAATAAAATTTAAATAGGATTTAGTAAGTAAATACTATTCATTGTTTTTATTCTGTTTTTATATATAAATTGTATCCATGCTATTTAGCACACTCTGGTCCAATCTTTTTAGTGGATATATGGAAGAAGCAGCCTTGAAGCAGGTATCTGGGAAAATCTTTCTCTGCTGCATCATGTGATACCTCAAACTGTGTCATTTCCTGGGCAATCATTACATTTTATTTTTCAATACCTGCTATTAACTCACACTTTTGTCAAATCATAACCATGAGTAAGAAACTCAAAACCACAAGTAAAAAAAAATAATTTTTTATTATTTAAATATCACATAACATAGTATGGCTTATTAGCTAAGTTGTTGAAGCATTAGGCTTATAATGCCAATATTATGGTTGAATCCTTATAGTGGCCATTTTCTATTACAAAAAATTTTCCAATACTTTTTAGCGGCCCCCGAAAGGGGAAAAGACGCTATTAGTTTTGTGTGGCCTGTCTGTCCGTCTGTCTGTCTGTCTGTCTGTCTGTCTGTCTGTCCGTCTGTCCGTCCGTCCCGTTTAGTGCTCAGAAAGTAGAAGAGAAAATGAAAATCTGACATCACGATAATATAGAGCATTCAAAGTTCTGATGCAACGGCTACTTTTTTTTTTCTAAAAGCTCAAAATCTAATTTTTAAAAATATTTTATGCAAACAGTATTTAAAGAGAAAAAACCTAATTAGTATGCAATATAAATGAAACCTACTTTAAGACAATTAATAATCTAATATACTGCACATGTTTTCACATTTTTTTTTGTTCCAACATACGAGTAACATACCAGTATTTACTCGTAAAATAATCAACTCATAAAACAAGTGTGGCAGTTGCCTTGAACATCGGCTTTACAAGGCTAACGTTGAGAGATCAAAGCACGGAAGATGTATATTAGTTTTGTGTGGCCTGTCTGTCCGTCTGTCTGTCTGTCTGTCTGTCTGTCTGTCCGTCCGTTGAGATATCAAAGCGGATCTGACAGGGATCCGACTCCGACGGGGGCCGCTTCTGAGTTTGTGTATCACACAAACTCTCTTTGTAATCTTGTTTGAACATAAATTAGTAATTAATTTTTTACTCTTTTTTTATATTAGGGCCTACTTGTTTTTAAATAAAATGTCTTTTTTTTAATAGGAGGAAGAAGTAGTTTTTGTTCCTGATTAATATTTGACTGTAAAATACAGTAGGAATGCCTCGGCTTGTGATTTCAGTTCAAATGAGACTAAAAGCTAAGTGAACTAAAAAACTTGGTCTTCGAGCAAAAATTAAACTACGAATGAGCACCTACCTGGCATGCAGGCCACACCATTACAGGAATAATAAGCACTAAGAAGCTTTGTTCTGTACTGTCTATGTGCACAGATTCAAACTAATACATAGGTCAGTTTGGTCAATCAATCTATCCCCCTATACTTGAAACTATTTTTTGTATCAAAATGCTTCTCAGGGTACCAGTGCACATCCAGCAACATGCTTCTCAATGTACCAGTGCAAAACAATGCCAGCTGATTCATTTTCTTTTTTTATGTCCAGCATGCAGAAAAATTGAAAATAACATACAACTTTGAAAGAAACTAGCATAGCTAAAGCTGACTGCAAAGCTTGGTAATTATGTTTCAAAGAAAACAACTAATGTAATTGTACCGCAAAGTTTTTTTTTTTATAATCTTCTTGTTACATGTTGCTTTTACAGATAAAATGGAGAAATTACCAGCCCAACAGAAAGTGTTCCTTTAGACAATAAACTAGAACAAAATAAGTTCAGTTTCAGAATATTTTAGTTTAGCATTAAGCACGACTAAACATATAGGCTAATGCAATTGGTAATCTCAACTGTTTAAAATTCAATAGAACTACAAACAAATTAGGGAATTTAATTTGCGGAAACTGTTTCGTCTTATCCCCCTTTCTTTCCTTTCCTTTTAAACTAAATGTATTAGTTATTCATGTTCTTTTAGGCTAACAATGTTTGAGCATTTTTCAAAATCAATATAAACACAAAGTTGGACTACTCACTCTTTCTAGCAGGACTTGACAGAAAACGGCTGAATTGTGAGATGCCAGGCCAGAGTCACTTGACAGTTCTGTGCGTCTGCCCCAGCCTTGTATGAACTGTGCTTTAGCCTGAGTGCTGTCATTTAAAGAGAGCTCTGTGATATTCTGACGAAGAGAAGTTTTTTAGAAACATTTGCATTACAATATTTGTTAAAAGTGTTAATGGTTGTTAGAATTAACCTTTTGAGCCTGCCAGCCCTATTTATCATTCTGTGTGTAAAAAAAAAAATGCCCCACCAGCCTAATACAGCAGTCTCGCTTACCTTACATATGACTGACAGTCAGTAGGAGGTTAAGAGAATTGAAACTAAAGGGGAGGTAACAGAGCAGGGCTGCTTTAGGCATAGGCAAACTAGTCAGCCACCAACGGACATTTTTCTATTTATGAATCTCAGTTATTTGTGGATTTAGATAGAGACTGACAGGTTTTGCATAATTTGTTATTTTTTCGTTGTTTATTTTTATTAATTAAAATTTCATTTGGGGAAACTAAATTCACTTCCCTTAAAGGCTCCAATTATCCAGGGCAGATCCTGAACTGAGGGTCAAAAGGTGTAAGTGAATATGGTACATGATGGTGATTTTTTGCTAAGATTGGTTTCTCCAAGAAAAATACATCACCTTTGGCTTACAAGTACTATCCACCATAACTACCTTTTCTAAAAAATATGTTCTGGACTTGAAAATTAATAGATTTTGAAAAAAATACTCTCTCTATTTAGTTTATATAGATAATTTATATGACCAATGATCTACTACATTCAACAATTAAAGTTCGGTGATTGAAAAAAATACAACAATGTCTTGCTGAAGTAATACCTGATATTTTTTTTTTATTAAACTGAATTGAAGTTAAAAACTAAATTAAAAAAAAAAAGAACTGTAAAACAAAATAAGAAGATAATAAACAAGTTGAAAGATATAAAGAGACTGAACACAGAGATAATGACTCAGACCTACAATATAGACTAGAACATTGTAATATAGACAGACACATAGAGTCAACAGGGGCATAGCTAGGATTTTTCCATTGTTTGGGGGTGGACTGGGGGGCTTGACCTTTTTGGGAGCCCCTGCTTTTGCGTAATTATTAATTTCTAATTAAAAAACACTCATTTGGGGCCCCCCTCAGGTTTTCAAATTCTCCCCCCTCCTCCCCCACCCCTAGCTATGCCACAGAGAGACAAAAGAAATGTCAAAAGGATTTTATATAACAGCAAAATAAAAATTCATCATCATCATCTGTCCCTTGACTCCTCATAGGGGTGCTCTGACAGATCCCAAAACCAAATATTTCTATTTTTCTGCTAAAGTTATTTGTGTAGAAATATAAAACATTCTGGAAACTTCAGAAAAATGAGGTAGCTAGTATCTATAGAGAGCATGAAGGAACACAATATTTAGTTTGCAGTTCTAGTCTAAAAAATTAGTTCACTTTTAGTAACTTTTATTATATTTAATATCAGGTGGCCGAGCCTTGCTTGGTTAAATAATTTCATAATGAAGGTTATACACATGAAGTCATTTTGGGAATATGTTTGAAATTAAGAAAATGAAAGATCTGACAAAAACTACTAATCAGGAATGTTTCTTTAGTCTCTTGTTAGTTCTAAATGCAATTGTACATGGCGATAAAATATAAAGTCTCTTTAGTCCTCCTACAGTCTAGACAAACCACAGCTCACGTCAGTCTTATAGTTTTACAATACATCTTTAGCTTAAACTATTGTAAGCCTACTATTATTGGCTTGGAAAAAAAAGTCTTTGCAGTATAACATCTAAGATATTTATGTTCAGACATTTAATTTTGGAACTTTTTGTAATAGACTTAAATCATTGCATTTGTTTTCTAAAGAAACGTTTCCGTCGGGCACCTCTGTTACACTGAACAATATGTTCGTCCCCTATGCCCTGCCCAGCCTGACTGTCGGACTATAAGAAGTTCATACCGGCTTTTGCCATATATCCATCCCAGTGGTGCTACAGCCCGTGGAGGGATATGGTCTTCTTTTACACATCCCTTCATTCATATCTCTCCTGGGCCCTTCGTATCCAGGCCCTAAATAAAACTTAAAACACAATAACTAATCATGCATCGGTACATTTAATTTCATTACTGCTCTTTCAAAGTTCAATAATAAATCAATCTGCAATAAGATGGTGCGCAAATGTTTAATTAGGTCTATTGATTCTTAAAAACGCGTTCTTGTTTGCAAAGAAATATTTTAGTCTACTGCGGTAAGCCTAGTGACATAAGCAGAGTTTTTCCCGTTCACGTCATGGAAAATTTTCATTCATAAAACCTTCGATACAAAATTAATTTTTCGATATTGAGGCATTTTCAAACCGATCTAACGGTTGACCCCTAGTTTTCTCGATGTGGCCAATGAGTTCAGATTTTTTTTCTCACTAATATACACATGCCTTGAAATTTAAAAAAAAATCGTGAGAGCCGTTTTTGAAATAAAATATATAAATATACATACATAGGCCTACATACATACATATATACAAAAATTGCTTGCTTAAGAGTATAGGAATTACTGAATTCAGGGAAAATACTGTTCCTTTCTTTACTACATATTGTGTTTAAGCTAATTAAAGCTCATTTTATCATTTTATCTTGTATCTTTATTCCAAACTATATTGCTTTTAGCTTGCTGAATGTGAATCTTTGTTGAATGTGACAACAGACATTTACAAAGACATATATAGATTTACCTGTAAATGTATCCCCTGAATAGCATTTTCTTGAATGTCGACAGTTGGACGTGTTCCGATTGGCAATATCAAAAGGTCTTTAATTACTTCATTGTAAACTTCAAACATTTGTAGACTTACTCTCGACTGGATCTTTTGACTTTCTACATCAGCTCTATAATTTTCTGAAAAGATTTTTAAATTAACAGCTTAGAGCCTAGCAGCTTATGTTGGTCTGCATGTTGGTAAAACCTTTCATGACTTAAATTGATTTTAATATCATACACAAAAAGATTATTTTGATTTAAATTGCTCAATTGATTTAAATGGCTCAATTAAAATTGGAAAGCTGAGATTTAGGAACAAAAGTCTAAGAGAAAAACTTTAGACAATGTTGGCCATATGCTTTCATTACTGCATATTTATTTGTTTACTAATAAAATATGACATGAAAAATCTCACTTTAATTTGGAATACATTTAATTTTTTGAGGCTATTAAATTGAGTAAAAAAACTAGATGGTCTAGTGTTTATTATTTATAACCTTTATTCTCTGTTACCTGTAGATGTATAATTGATTTATTTATTATACTAGAAGGAATTTCTTAAAAGGCACATTAGAATTTTAAATAAAGATTTTTATCATTATTTTTTTTTTTTTCTTCATGATTCTTGTTTGTACACTTCATTTAGCAGTTTCAGTGACTATCTGGTTATAAATCATAAGAAATATCTAATATCTAAGTACAATTTCTATCTTTATGCTCCATGTAAATCTCAAAGACTAGGAAATAAACCATCTCATTCTTAAAACCCTTATAAAAATTAATGCATTGGCTATTTTGCCATACACATTGATGCTTTAGCATATTTACTGGCCAACACAAACATTCCTTTAAAACCAGAATTAAATCAATGCTTAAAATGTAAAATGTGATATTTCCAAAATAACAATATATTTTATTTAGATTATATAAAATTTCTGTTTAAACTTGTAAGTACTAGTACTGTACAGAAACTGTATTAAATTCCTTAACTATTTCCAACATTTGTATTACCTTTTGCTAATATTGAAAAGAGTTGATCAACGATTAGGGGAACTAAGCCGGCTTTAAAATCTCCTTCTCCAGCCATAGTGAAAGACTTGCCAGAGCCAGTTTCCCCTGCAATCAGTAGACCAGTATTGCATCCATTAACAAAGACATCCACCAAGGATAATACAGAAGTTTTAAAAACATCATATGTGGTACTTTTTTCACTGTGAAGCTCCAAAAACCTGTTGGAAACAATTTAAAATATCTATGAATATTTAACTTTTTGAAAAATTTAGTTAAGTATTTCATATTATTTTTTTAATAAAAAAACACAATTATATACAGATTTATTCAATAAATCAACACTCTGACTTACAAAAAAATATAAACAGACTAAAGCTGAACTGGTTTGGTTATATTGTTAGACACGACTCATTATTGAATGTCATTGTTCAATGTACAGTCGAGGAAGCATGAAGAAAAGGTCAAACAATGAAAATCTGGCCAAATAAAAAAAAATATTGGACCAGTCTCTCTCATTATATACTGCTAAGAACAGCTGCTAACTGGGAAGAGTGGAGGAATTTTTACATAAACTGTCACAGCACAACAAAAGTCAAGGGACAGATGAAATGAGAATTGTTAAATACATATATATCTAAAAGAGACAACTGTAGAGCTCTCATGAAGGTCAAAGGTCACACATTTTAGACCCAAAGAATGGCTATTGTCAAAGACAGATGCACAAGAAAAAAAAAACTTCTGCATTAAATGCGGCAAAATATAAAGGTCCCAACTTGGTTTGCATGGTAATGTGAAATACTGCACTCATCCTTAATTTTCTATGTTAAAGACATTGCCTTATATCTATATCTATTCAATTATATCTATATATTTATATTTGACTCCTTCTTAGAGAATCCTTTCCTTTCAGCACTAGAAATGCTTTAAAACTTACTTTTTTTTTTTAATTTTCAAATTAACTTATGATACCATTATTTAAAATAATAAATACTGAAAAATTGTTCTTTTGTAAATACCCAAAAAAAGGTCCTCCAGCTCGTGCAGCTATTTTTGTGTCATTCTCTCGATGCAAGGCTACTCCTTCACCTCTATACATAGGACGTATGCGACCTAAAACTTGTAACTTCATTCTTCTCTCTTCTCTATGCAGTTCTTTCAAAGTTGAGTTTTATAGCATGTCACTTCTAAAAATGATGATAATAAAAATAAAATTAGACTTGTACAGGTTTTTAGAAAAAAAAAATGCCAGAGTGTCATGTGGCATGCACCTCAGACTGTCGGCAAGAGGGACCAGAGTTCAAATCGTGCTAAAATAATAAATTGCACATTACTGATACTCAATAAGATTGTGACTCTCTTCAAATAATATCATTCTGGCTGTTCTAGCTCTACTTCAGTACTGACTCATCTTCTAGAAACTAGTTTAGGAATAGATCTAGTCAATCTAGATCTAGAGTAGAAAGTCAGATAAGATATATACCATAGGTTGATAAACATGATCAGGATATAGATCTAGATCTGATAGATATATCATATAATATAGATAAGCTCTATCTGATTATATTTTTTAAAAATATCACTATATAGATATTTAGGCTGAGTGGAACATGTAATATAGAGATTTTTTTATAAATCTAGATCTACGACAAGATATATCATATAGATCTAGTTTTTATAGATCTAGCTTTAGTAGATTTAGTAATTGATCTGACTCTCAAATTATTTTCTAATTTATTCTTCTTCTCCAATAGAAAGAAAACTATATGGAGAGCTCCCTGACTTGGAAACCACAGCGCAGCTCATCTCATATATTGGTGTAGTGATCTGAACTCTACAACATAAATATGACAATGAGAACGAAGAAAAAGAAGAAGAATATCTTCTTCTCATGTATTATCTTATTTCAATTCATTAAATCTTGGCAGAATTTAGGTCATTGGTTAATATTTAATAATATGCATGAGCCATGACTTACTGCATGACGCATGACGTAATCATCTTCTTTTTTGAAGTAAGTAACGTTAGATTTTTAGTGTATTATTATTACTGGTATATAATTATATATTATTATGTATTATATAATTATTAGAATCTAATTACTAATAAAATAAGTTAGATTTAGATCTATAAGTAGATCTAGTACTTAAAGTTAAAAAAAGAAGATGATTGCATCCTGAAATTCTGAATGATCCTGCGTCTAGATTCTAGATCTAGACCTAGAATATATGGAAATTCTACTTTGAAATACAAATTAATCTAGACAAATATACTAACTATTGAAACTAGATCTTCTATATCAGCATATCTAGATTCATTTTAATCTCTCCTTGTTTACATTAGTAACGTTTTTTCTTATCCCTTGCTTTGAAGATGATGACGGAACCGGAAGTAAAATCACTAGCCTATGCATTATAAAGGGATCGTTCATTTATATATATATAAAATAGCTAATTGAAAGTAAGTTTTAAAAAATAAATAATGTGCAAGCCGCTACCTATTCACTTTCCAGATGCTTTTGTAGTCAAAATACTTGCTATACGAGCTTATACGAAGCATTTATAATTCTATGATACCAAAGAATAGCTGATTCCTCTAAAGGCTGGATAGGCTCACTTTTAAAGATAAAAGCACATTTATCTTTTCATGTGCTAGGACAAATTTATATAAATGCTCATTTTTCCATTTAATTATTGAATGGGTTGCTTGAGCCAGCCAGGATAACCAATGACTTAACAGAATTTAAGTTATTGGTTAACATGCATAACTTGATGCGTGACTGTTTGGACATAGGGGCCTAATCATCTTCAATTTTGTTCTTTTGTTCCAGTTTCTTCATGTTATCTTGAGTTGAGGGGCCACAAACAGAGGATGCATTTTATATGATTGGCCTGACCAAGTTTTAAAAACACTTTAATTTATGTACTAATTTGATTTATTGAAATTTCTTTTAATAATCCCTAACGCTTTGTTTGATTTTTTAATAGCCTCCTCAGCTCTCTGGAAATGCTCATGAAATAGATAGATAGATAGATAGATAGATAGATAGATAGATAGATAGATAGATAGATAGATAGATAGATAGACTTGTCATATTTAAATCCTGACTCATAAAGTGTTTCTCAATACGATCAGGGAAATGCTCCTCACTGATCTAAATATTTATCCAGATTCCCACTTTTAAAATCAACGTTTGGGCCTGCTGCAAGCAATCCTCCTCCCCCACCTAACTAAACAAACTCAGTCTAATTATGTTTCTTGCATTCGTGTTTATTCTCATAGAAAGTCAGCTCAACTATTTTTATCAGGAAATTGTTTTGTTTAAAAAATTGTTTATTATAACAAGCTACATTACATAAGCCTATTCATAGAGCTTTTGCCCTAATCATTTTTGCATTTCCCTCTTTTTTTTTTAACTTATTGAGATCTAATCAATCTGTGCATACAAATGATAGATAGTGGTCAGTGTACCCCTTCATCAAGCTGTCAAACTCACGTTTAATCCAGTCAGTCCCTTGACAAGTCACCAATATAGATATATTAAGCTAAATCTTGATTTTGTATACCTGTGTGTCCAACGGAGAGTGTTTATGTGGTTGAAATTGATAAGCGTTGAAGAAACAAGTTTTATTAAGTAGGCCTAATTTGCATAAAAGCTGTATGTGTTCTAATCTTCACAAAAAAAGGTTGTAGCTAGTACTATTGTAATATGCAGAAAGAAATATGAGCGTCAATAGACAGAAAAAAAGCTGTCTGTTATGAGATACCGAAAAGGTTTATGTCTGATAATAAAAATAAGTAAATTATCCTTTACAGACCTTTCGATCTATAGTGCAGATGATGTAAAGGCATCTGTTTCCGTGGTTCACGGTTAACGAGGGTGTCATGTAGCCAGCACAACGACCAACCGTCTTTACTTTTCCCCAGCTATTGTTAGGTACCTATTACAGCTGGATGGACTCAGAGGCGCTCTTATAATCACCAAATTCAAAATTCCAGGATTCGAACCAGGGACCTCCGGTTTGGAAGCCAATCGCTTTACCACTTAGCCTTGACGCCTCCATGTTCGATAATATATGTAAAAAAAAATATATATAAAAAAAAACATTTCTTAAAAAAAAAAGCTTTTCTAAGGGGAAGAACTGTGTATTTTTAGCCATATATACATAAATACTATAAGATTTATTTCCCTTATCAATATTAAATTCGTATAATTAAATTGTTGAAGACATATTCTGTAATGGAGAGCATTGAGCCACGTCTTTATAGATATAGCTTATAAGTCTGCTGACAGGAATTAAGAAGTTGCTAAACAATTCTCTATACAGTTGAGGTAGTTGGTCTGTGTGCCTTTAGTAATTTGCATATTATAGAACTCTATGTAAAATAAAATTTTCTTGAAGACTACATCGTGTGTCATTTTAATGAATAGTTCTTAAAAAGAAAAAGCGTTCTATAGAAATAACAATACCCACTTCATGCGAAAAAAAAAAAAACAACAGATTCTCCTTGATCTACATTACTTTTATTGATCATTTATTGATTCATTGAACTGATTCAAAAGGTTTTACCGTATCTATCAATGTCTATGAAAAAGGCTGACAGATCATGACTGCCAGGGCATAGAGTATGCACTCTGGACTGTCATTTGAAGGTTTGATTAGACTCGGCTTCGAATACTATGCACTGTCCCCTCCACTGTCGTGTTACGAAGTTTTTGGGCTAGGATAATATTATTTTCAAAACTAAGGGAACAGCGAGACATATATTATACATTTAACTCTTTCTCTCCTGATCGACGATACCATCGTTGATTTCGACCTCATTAAAATTAAATAATGTTTTGTTTTTTTTAACTTGGCTTTGAATTATTTCAAAAGAGCATGCATTTCCCTTCAAATCTATACCTGGTAAAACATTTACTTATGACAAATGACAAAGCTATTAAAGCCAATTCATAAGAGGATAATGAAATAGTAATAAGCAAATTGAATAATTAATTCAAAACGTGGAAAAATAATTACGGAGAGAAAGAGTTGACAAATATTTTTACAATGGCATCCCAAAAAAATCAACCTTTTTTACGATTCCACTGATCGGAAGGAAATCATTAACGCTAGCTTCAAAATCTAGAACCAGTTTTAGGGGCGACCGGTGCAATTCGTTCGTCATGGCGACAAATTTCAAAAATGCGATGAATTCTACCAATACATAAATAAATGGGGCACGCTCTGAAATTTAACCCCTGTGGTAATATTGGGTCGATCCCAAAGGAATCTTTCCCAAAATATAAACGTCACGTGACCGCTGAGTAAATAAACAATGAACATACAGGTAGGGTCTACTCACGGGGAGCTAAACATTTAGACCTAACCAATTTTAAAACGTTCCTTTTCTATATGCCTTTGGCTAGGGGTAGAGAACTTTGTAGAGGCACAACAGTATACATAATCATAAGAAATTGTCTCCAAAAATGTTATGTAGCCTAACCTAGCTAGCTAATATCTTTTCTGTAAACTAAAATTGTAAATTAACTTCTTTTATATTACTTTGAAAATTTTTATAAAGTAAAAATAATATAGACAAACCTATACAAATAAATTGTTTTTATTTGTTTCATGATCTTCAACATCTTATCTTATCTTATATAATACAGACGTTACTTCAAAAAAGAAGATGATTACGTCCTACGCGTCATGCATTCAGTCATGCATATTTACCAGTGACTTAAATTCTGCCAAGTCACTGGTTTTCCTGGCTAGCTCAGGCAAACCATTCCATGCTCTAATGGCACTAGGGAAGAAAGAGCATTTGTACAGATTTGTCCTAGCATATGGGACAAGGAATGTGCCTTTATCTTTGTGTCTTTCTGAGTATTTTATTAAGTTTTGTTTTTGTATTTGGAGATTATGGTTCAGTGTTTCCAAAAATCATTATATTATTCAACAATCTCGTAAAAATAGACATAGTTCTTTCAATCAGAACATGAAGAGTCACGTAACGCCCGGAAAAAGGGTCGAAATATCCGACTTTTACTTTGTTGTTTAATGGACTTGCAAAAAAAAATCGAATTTATCTCTTCAAATCTAAAGGCTACAAAAGCACAACTTACTTTTTGAGCAGAAAGATGGCAAAGTTTTACTGAGCTCATATCAAGTCGCTTCGTCTGGTCAAAATCGTCTAGTCAAAATCGTCTGGTCAAAATCGTGTGGTCAAAATCGTGTGGTCAA
>JADKLZ010002160.1:0-12491 GCA_021533235.1 Biomphalaria straminea
ATCTATCTATCTATCTATCTATCTATCTATCTATCTATTTATCTATCTATCTATCTATCTATCTATCTATCTATCTATCTATCTATCTATTTATCTATCTATCTATCTATCTATCTATCTATCTATCTATCTATAGCCTACTTCTATACCTACATAGACCTAATTTTCTATCTATCATCTATCTATATATATAGAGAGAGAGAGAGAAAGAGAGAGAGAGAGAGACATATCTATCTGTCTATCTATCTATCTATCTATCTATCTATCTATTGATCTATCTATCTATCGATCTATCTATCTATCGCCTACTATACCTACCTAGACCTAATTATCTATCTATCATCTATCTATCTAACTATATCTATCTATTTATCTATCTATCTAGGCCTAACTATCTACATTTCTAGTCCTATCTATTTATCTACCTAGTTATCTATCTATATATCAAGGCCTATCTATGTATCTATCCAGGCCAATCTATCTAGGCCTATCTGTCTTAACTATAGCCTACATCATATCAACAAAATTGTATTAATTTATTAACAGTAACTACTCATCTACTTGTCCTATACTGTGAACCCGTTATAAAAACCTAGAAGAGTAAACATTAGCCTAGGTAAGGAGAGTTAATGTTGTTAATTATTATGTTGAAAACACAACACCCTAGGTAAAAAGAAACTGGTAACCATTATTTAGTCCTCACATGGACCCATTGAAAGGGAACTAATTCTATGTGTATTTCATCCCCACACAGGACACACACACTTACCATCTCTCCCTTTCTTTTCTGTCTGACTGTCTGTCTGACTGTCTGTCTCTCTCTCTCTATCTCTTACTCCCAGCACAAATCTCCGATCTTGTAAATGTTTGGTGCCTGTAATGACGTCATAATGCTACATGACGCACGTTGACTAATCCTCGAACCCAGCAGGTCGCAATGATTTTGTCTAGCAGCGCCCCGTTGACTGACAGGTGCCCCCATTAGTCAGCGAACTGGATGATCTGAAAGTCAGCAAGTTGGTGCACGTTGCCCCCCCCCGCCCCCCAAAAAAAATCCTATAAATATTTTCAGCCCGCCACTGTTCCTTGTTGTGTTTTTTTACTTTGTCATTTATTAAGACCCTTAGCAGTTAATGCTACAGCCATGGCAGGTGTCTATACATCAGTGCAGGCTCTTCATTGGTGTTTTATGTCTGGGTGGGGGGGACAATCATGAATACATAGACAAATTGCAGTATATTTGGTTTTTTTGAAAAAAAAAATAATCGTAATAATTATAATAGTTTCATGGAGGGATGCCTGGTTCCTTTATATACCTTCTGGCTTGTAGTCTCAGTGGTCTCTGGTTCAAACCCTGCCTGCTGTATGGTGAAAGGTTTCGGCTAGGATGTAATAATCTTCTATTCTGAAGGAACATCTAAAACATATAAACAAACAAAACAGGTTCAAGCTGTTACTTTGCAGATGATGCAAAGGTCACGGGTTTCTGTGGCCTAATGTTAGCGAGGGTGTCGTGTGGCCAGCACAACGACCAACCGACTTTACTTTTCCCTAACTAATATCAGTGACACATTAGAGCTGGATGGACTCAGAGGCGCTCAAAGATCCAGAAATTGAAAATCCCAGTCATCACCAGGATTGGAACCCGAGACCCCCGATTTGGAAGTTAAGTGCTTTACTACTCAGCCACCGATGCAAAAATATTTTATTTAAAAAAGGCAGCATTACTTTTCCCCAACTAATGTCAGGGACAAATTAGAGCTGGGTGGAACTCAGAGGTGCCCAAAAATTCCGAAATAAAAAACCCGTCTTCACCAGGATTCGAACCCGGAAACCAATCGCTTTACCACTCAGCCACCGTGGCTCCTAAGATGTAGCTCTTTATAATTTGCTGTGGCTCTTAGAATAAATATGCGACGCTGTTTATGTTTACATCAACAGTGCGAAACTAAAAAAAAAAGTATTCTTTTTGTATTCACAAGTAATGCTAAATCGTCAGAAAATTTCAGGTTAGTTAGCCGGTTTGGTTCATGCCATGGGGTAGGTAATGCAGCTTGATCCAGGGAATAAAGAACTCCAAACTTCCTTGTCTATTCTATCACAACAGCTTGATTTACTATAAAGATTACGCATAATTTGGACTAATGATAATAACAATAGTAATAATAAGAATATTAGAATAACTGATATGGAAAAAAAAACAAAGAAAATATGGAAACCTAGGCTTAGAGATTAAGCATTTATGGAAGTTATCTAAAATAATAATTTACCCCATTTTATATCAATTGAGGCGATAACGACATCTGACCTCACAGATACCTTCAAGGCCCTTAATACTCCTAAGAAGATTCTCTTTGCCTGTCAGAGGATGGTACTGCTGCAGACCTGCCACATCACCAGAAAATTAATCATTGGAAACTGAAAAAGGGACTACAATGAATTTTGTTTCTCTTTTAACGAAATTCAACCCTGGCAGAGTCAGTGAATGAATATTCTTTTCTAACATAATATTAATAATAAACGAAATCTAATTTATATAATTCAATGCAAAGTGTAGGCTAATTATGTAGGCCTATGTTATGTCCCGCATTGAAATAAAAACTATTAAACCGATCTTGTTTGTGTTAAACTAAGAGGAAAATTCCAAAGTTAGACAAACACACAAAATGCGATTAAAACATTAATAATTATATTGAAGCTGCTATATTTAGCTGAACGAAGACATTTCATTAATTTTCAGAAGGTAAGCCTGCACTAGTACTCTAACCATGGCCTGCCATACATTAATCGCACCCACCCACCCCCGACACCTGAATGCGGATAATTCCAAAAAAATTGTTTTAACATCCATCTTAATTGTATTCCTCTTGTTTCCTCGTTTTTTAATTTGAAAGCAGCACTAGAGGTAGTTTTAGTTTTAACTGCCGTGGCAGCTCAACAATGAAAAAATAGTAAGTAAAAGTAAAGTTCCCCTTTCAGACCTTGTGGTCTATGGGCAGATGAGGTAAAGGTCATGTGTTTCTGTGGACTATGGTTAACGAGGGTGTCATGTGGCCAGCACAACGACCAAACGCATTTACTTTTCCCCAACTAATGTCAGGTACCCATTAGAGCTGGGTGGACGCAGAGGCGCCCAAGAATCCCGAAATAAAAATCCCAGTATTCACCAGGATTCGAACCCGGAACCCCGGTTCAGAAAGGAAGCACTTCACCGCTCAGCCACGGCGCCGCGGTCCATAATAATGAATGGGTTCATTGCGCCCGAGCCCACGATCATATGGGCACCAAAAGGCTCTTGTTTAAAAAAAGCATGAATTACAATTTGAAACGTTCAATTATTTTACTTAAGCCATTGTATATTTATTGTTCTTGAATTTTATTTATGGTAAATTTATCTAAAGACGAAATTGCCAAATTGATTTTAAATCTGATTACTGTTGTATGAAAGCTATTAACAGTATCAATACAGTGTTTCATTAACTTCTTAAGGTATTAATGGGCTTTAAAAGAAATATTAATATTGATAATTACAAATTTGTTATTAACAATGGAAAGATGATCTATTTAATTTTTTTTTTAAATTGTTAATGCTTTCTTTAGTATTACAGTAAATGTTCACTCGTTGAGAAACATGAAAAAATATTTTAAGAAAACAGAATACACATTTTTTTTTATTATTAACACTTTAAGCAGTTCTGCTGTAATCCTGAGAATAATATTCTTGAAATGAATCACTTTCTGAGAGATTTCATCTGTTTCAGCAAAGATAAAAACTTAAACTCGGCTCTTCTGTCCATTGACCAAGAAAAAGCCTTTGATAGGGTCGACCATTCGTTTCTATTCCAGGTTTTGGACAGGAGTAAAATAGGTTCTTATTTATTGGGGTTTATTAGGTTATGTTACTCGGGAGCAACAAGCAAATTGTTGATAAACCACTCCCTTGGTTCCAGTTTTCCTTTAAAGAGGTCAGTACGTCAGGGGTGTCCGTTGTCACCTTTTCTTTACACGCTTTGTTTGGAACCCCTTCTGGAATCTATTAGATTAGACAATTCAATTGTGGGTAGTAACATTCCTGGCTCAGTACCGTTTGTTAAGGTCAAAGCCTACGCAGATGACACAACGTTTTTCCCATCAAGCGAGAACGATATCATTAACATTTTTGACGAGTTTAAAGCTTTTGGACTGGCTAGTGGGTCGAAAATTAACATAGGAAAATCATCCATCATGGGGTTGGGTAGGTGGAAGTTTAAATATACGTCATCTCTCAACTTGACAGTAGTGGACAAAATCAAGATCTGTGGTATAGTTTGGACTAATAATCCGTTTTTTTATTCCAAAGACCAGTGGGACAGCATCTATAATAAAACGTGTAACTTTATTAAAATGTATAGGCATACCTCAACAACCATTTTTGGGAGGGCAATCTTGATAAATAATATGGTCATTCCAAGAGTGGTCTATATGGCAAGTATTATAGAGCCTCCTCCTAATTTCATATTTAAAATGAACACAATAATTAGAAGTTTCATTTTCAGAAACACAATTAAATGTATCAAGCACAATACTTTGATACAAGATAAAAAAGATGGGGGAATTAATTTACAGGATATTCGAGTTAAGATCAAGGCATTAAGACTTCAGTTTGTGGGACAGATAGTTAGAAATCCTATAAAGTTTCCATTGGCATTGTATTATTATGGAATTAGATTGGGACGTCTACTTACAATTCGGAATGATACCCCACATTATTTTGGTGCACTTGTTCACCCATTTTATAGGTCGGTTTCAAGAACTCTTTTGAATAATGAACACTTAATACATAATAAGTTCAAGGAAATCTACACAGCCTTAAAGTACACTCTAAAAGAGAACTTGGGTCTCAGAATCAAATGGGGTAAGGAAAGAGGTATAGCAGAGTTTAGGGATTCCTTCATAAACCTTCATTATAAGCACATCGCGCCCAGGGCTAGGGAAATAACATATAGGCTCATTTTTGGCATGACACCTGTTGGATGCAAGAAAGTTCATATTTTGGAAAGTTGTTGTAAATGTAAAATTTGTAACATGTCAGTGGAAATGGAAGAGAAACATTTGTTTCTGGCTTGTCCATTGTTTTCTAAAGTTAAGGCTACTGTTAAACATTTGTTGGATGCTAATTGTGAGCTAGATGTGGATGTAAATCTGGCGATCCTTTTAAACATGGTTCCTAAATTACGTAATAAGGCTGTTGGGAATTTTAATCTCATTATTTTGGCAGAGTATAGGAAACTTGTTTGGAATACTAGACTGAAAATTGTCATAGATAAAAAAAAACTTCGTTCCTGATGGCCTTGAGATTATGTTTAGACAAATCATAGACTTTGAACTAGAGAACCTAGGGAGAATATAAAGGATGATATGCATATTGGTGAATGTTTATAAGAACGCTTGGGAGTATATTTTTATATGCCTGCCGGTTTTATGTATGATTTAGTGTATGTGGAAAGGCAATGTGTGGGATATATGTATGTGATGCCACAGTAATGGTTTTCTAATCGCAAATTTATTATACTCAATGGAATTATTACCATAAAATAACTGTCGGACTTGTATTAGGATGTATTTGTATGTGTTCTCGGGTAGTAACTTAATGTATTGGTTTGTAGCCAGTTGATCCATGTGTAAGATAATGATGCGTATGTATCTAAGATGATTGTTTAAATATATCTACTTTTGATGTGTGGGTATGCATTTATTAGGGTGTAAATATTGGTGTGTATGTGCCTTTATTCTTTATCTGATGATATGCTAAATCCTTGTAACATTTTTCTGTCTCTGATGGTATATCTTTGGTATTAAATGATATAATTTATATAATTTTGGCGGTAATATTTTTGTAACTTTGTAAAGTAGTAGTCTGACCCATTGGAATGGTTGCATAGAAAGGTTGGAGTGGTTTGTGTGAGCTTTATTAGTACTGGAGACTATTTTTTTAAAAAATGCATTATACAAGGCACTCACAGATATTATTTTTTATCTTTTCAGTCTGTGGTGATTCTAACAGAACTCCAGGACCTCTCGGTGTCAACTGGTGAAGATTAGTTGTCCCGGGACTTCATTGGGGAAAAAATTATCGCCAAACCAGACAAATTATAAAGAATAACCAATCATAGATTATATGTAGTCCTCTAAACTCATCATGTGCCCACTGTATTGCTGCTGGGCCTCAGCCTTGGGTTGACAGGTTACCATCAAGAAATCATACCGGTCCGTCCACTGGTAGAGTACTACAACGTCCAGGAACATTGTTGATCAGCCCAACATGATATAATTTGTTGACCACTCGCTGGTGCTTCTATCTATATCTGCGACTACAGGATACCAGAGCCTGTTTAGACATGTCTCCCCCACATTCTTAGAATGATGAGTACTGACAACACACTATCTATAGAATTCGGTGTGTGTATGTGTCCCAGAACTATTGGACTTTACTAGAAAACAAAGACTTGGACCTTCAACACTCCTAAGATCATGCATTTCGAGTGAGATGTAGAACTTTGTTAGGTGTATACGAACTCTAAAGTGTCAAGAGCAGTATGGTACAAACATTTCATATTTCTTGGAACCTTTTGGCTTCCATAGGAAATATTGCCAGATCCTTTCGAAAGGATCCCAATAATTGCAACGAAAGATGATGGACATCCTAGTGACGGTCAGCAGGTAAACACATCAACAAAATTAGTGACAGCTATAAACAATTTTGGGTCTTCGCTCTTTGTAAAGAACATGGAAAAACTGAGCTGGTTTTGACAATCCGCTAATATTCCTATATCTGCAACTATGACTTTATAATTTATTAACTCCAGCAGGTATATTACAACATTACAGTGTATCTAATCATGAACTATATACAACCCCTCAATAACGTTCACCGCTGAACAGTATTATATGGACTAGATGTAGATACGTTTAACTTGTTTGTCTTGTGTGTTATTGTAAACAAATGTAAAAAAATTATGTAGCATTCATTATCATTAACACTTTAGTCTCCCCACCTAACTAAAAACTAGCAGATGAATGTACATTAGCCGTTGAATTATAATTCTGCAGTGTAACCGTAAGATAAATTACTATTTAATGAAGACTCTTCCAATCATTTAAAGTGTTTTAGAAATCAGTACCTGGTAACTGAACTCTAGCGAGTAAATGAATAAAAGAATTTAACGCACTACAAAGACTTGTCTCTTATCAGCCATACTATTTTTCTTTTTTGTTCCCCATGGCAAACACGCCACTGCCCCTGGTCTACTGCTATTTTTTTAAAAAGTTTTTTTGTTTGTTTGGTCTCCTATAAGTCTATGATTATATTACAAGATCTTCGGGGCTTGCAAGGACATTCCTTCTGGGAACAGTTCCATGAAAAAAAAAAGAAGAAAAGCCAGAGAAATAGTTGGGAAGTCAACATAAAAAAATAGACGCGCCTGTCATTGAAAGAAATTCTATCCAAGGGGAAAGACAGAGATTAATGGAAAAAGACGATTGACAAATCTTATGTTACACCATAGTGTTTGTTGCTATATATAGTATAAAAAGGTGATTTGTTCATGTAAAAACTCGGTCATGATAATTGCGCTTTGGGAAATCTGCATATCTTTTTATTTGTTTTTCCTTTTTGTTGTCTTGAACCACTTAGGACAATTGTACACGTTCCTGTACTTGTGTACGAACAATACACATTTAGCTTGGATTCGGAGTCCTAGCAAGTGACAAATTCCACCAACAAAATTAACTTTTCAAATGTCGCGAAATTTGTTGAACCTAAACATGCGTATGCGATTTTACTTCCGGTTTTATTACAAGTTTGGGATAACACATTGGAAACATGTGAACTTTGTCTATTGTATGTCCAATGCGCTGTTTACTTGGGCATATATTCTGACAGTAGATACAGTATGGCTCAATTTGGGTTTATTTCAACTTACTGGAGAGTGTCTGGCGTCCTATTCCTGAACCCGGGCCCATGGGTAGGCTACCTTGCTACGCCACTGGGAACTAGGGATGTTAACTGGTTATATTCATTGTTGTTAATCATAACTTTTTTTTTCTCTATTTAGTAGAGCTTAAGTATTACCTTGCACTAGACTCGATCAACACATCATTAGCATCAGTGTTACGCTGTGTTACTATAGGATTGTGTCTAGAGTACAATTCTCATTGACTGTTTTTGTATTTATTCCAATGGCTCAAACATAAACGTACGCCTAAAAACTATTCAATCTTATTTATATAGTTATACATATCTCTAAAATATGTCATAATTTAGAAGAAAGAAATAGAGTACTTGCAAACTCATCTCATTTTCCTTCTTTTTTTATATTAGCCTAATATGCATATTTTGACCTGAATAAAAATTATTTTTTTTGGGGGGGGGGGGCGGGAGGTGGGAGGCGAGTTAAATCACTGCCGCTACAAACGCTCATTTCTTAATATGACAATTCTGCCAACTGAAAAATTGAAAGTATAAAAATCCAAAAAAAAAAAAAGTTAAGTTACTGACTCGTCGAAATTTGGATGTATTTGTTGTGAATACACCTGGGTAGTAGTTTCCGCCTGTCTTCTCTAAAATGCAGCCCTGGCCACATGACTTCCAAAATGAGCTACTCCGGTTAAGATATAATTCATAGGCATACAAATGTTTATGCACATTATAATGGCTCTAGGAACATTCCTCTTGTAAACAAAGTTTATGAACCTAATTATGTTTTAATACTTGCCACTTATGACAATGACAAGATTAATGTCTTATTACGAATCTCTTCATTCTTTACTGGTTTTGTTTCTAATGAATTTCCTTAATGGTGTAAATATATACGACCTGCAAACCACTACATATAATGTATATTTAATTTTGTTCTTATGTTAATTCTGGGCCACTCTACACAGTATGAACACACAAGACCTTTTTTTTTCCCAAAATAGTCATGAATTTGTTTCAGTTGCATCTATAAAGGCAGCACAAATAAAACGTAATTTTTTAAAATGAGATTAAATAGTGAATTAAGTAGGCCTATGGCAAAACAAGGGACAGCACTGACCAGGGTACAAACCTTGGACCCTCTGATTCGACAACTCCACCTAGCATCACTACTGCCTTTATAAATAAAATATAAATGCATCGGTGGCTGAGCGGTAAAGCATTTTGGCTTCCAAATCAGAGGTCATGGGTTCGAATCCTGGGGAACACAGGGATCTTTCTGCGCCTCTGAGTCCACCCAGCTCTAACATTAGGTGGGGAAAAGTAAAGGCGGTTGGTCGTTGTGCTGTCCACATGGCACCCTTGTAAACTGTAGGCTACAGAAACAGGTGACCTTTATATTATCTGGCCACAAGGTCTGAAAGGGGAACTTTTATGCAAGAATCATTCATGGTTTCATCACCTACATTCATATTTCTATTTAAAATCTTTAGTGAAAGAGCAGACAGAAAATAGAAAACAAAGTAATGATTAGAAAATAGATTCACATCTAAATGATTCACAAAGTTGGCTATGTTATGAAAGGGGATGTGAATAGATCAACTCAAAGGTTCACAAAAACACAAAAGGATTGTAGGTAAGACAAGTCTTTTTTTTTAAATACATGTTTCGAATGTTCCTTCAGAGTTGAAGATAATGTACATCCTAGTCCAAACCTCACGCAAAGCTACGGGGAATGGTAGTGGTTAGGGAATGAACCCTGGACAATCAAAACAACCGAACAATAGTCCGGCGAGCATACAACATGACCAGGCAAATTTTGAAATAAAATTTTGAATTTGTCCACAAAGTTGATTTTAATTCTTTTCAAAATAATTATATCATTTGTTTTCCTTTTTCAAATAGATGGATTTTAACATGAAGTCTTAAGCATATTGCAATTTTTTTACAACCAGTCTCAGTTGGGTTACAAAAACAAAAGCTATTTTTATATTATTCTTAGTGTTTAAAAAAAACAAAACTAAAGCTAATTCAACTAAACACTGAAATAAAAAGAAAGTTTACAAAGAATTAAAAAAAAAAACATTATTTATTTGTCAATATAAAATTAATCATCACAGAAAAGTTGTAGAATATCACAAAATAAAACAAAGATGTTAAAAACAAAAACACTATTGTCACTTTGGCTGCTGAGGTTAAAATTAAAACTTACAAATTGATTGCTATGGACGGAGACTTAATATGTAGTTCTTTTTAAAATACAGATACTACATACTTTAGGGTCCATATGTTACAAAAAATGTTGATGGAATTTTAATAAAACAATTTTTTTTATTTCATAAATTGAACAAAGTACGATTTTCAAATAAATAAGAAAAATATAAAGAAAAAAATCTTTAATGAAAAGCTTTTTGGTTTTTTTTTTTTTTGTTAATATTTTTAAAAACATTTTTAAAAGTTTTTCTAGATTATAAATGTGGGTTTATTTTTTTCTAATTTTAGCAAGCCGGTCAGTTAGTATGCTGGCTTCTGTCTCAGACATTCCAAGCATTTTACGCAGTCGAAGAATTTCTTGTTTGTACCTGGAAATAGATATTTTAGTCATTGAAATTTCATGTCAACAAGTTTTATATTAGACTGACATTACCAACATGACATTTGTTAGTAAAGTGAAGGATGTTGGCTTGTCAGGCTGTCCACAAAGTACATAACTTAACTATTGGTCACAGAACATCCTCTTTTTTGAATTAACGTCTGTATTTTATAGTTTTGATGTGCTGTAAAAGGTAAAAAAAAAAAATTTGATGATTAAATTGAGAAAGTTTAAGCCTCACCGAACAAGATGGCTGTCAATATATTCCTGACTCTCTTTCAGCTGTTGTGATAAGACTTGATTTTCACTCAACAGTCGAGCCCTCTCCTGCTCAAGCTGTTGCTGTGTGTTTAGAGTAAACTCCCGAAGTTGTTTCCTTAACGCTGCCCATAGATCTGATCGTGCTCCGATGGAACTGTCAGAATAGAATTAAATGTTGTTACAAAAATTTAACAAAGATTTTTATTTATAAGCCTACAAAACAAAACATAAAAATCTGTATTCCTTCAGGGAACAGTCACAGGAAAAAAAAAGAGACAGACAGAGAACTGATGGGAAGACAACATAAAATAATGGACGGGCCTGTTCTTGGGAGAAACTCTATCCAAGGCAATCAACAGATCTTGTGTGGTTCCACAACAAACTAATTAGTAAGGTATCGGTTAGGGGGAATTTGTTTAGTATCAAAAGAAGTCTCAGGAGAGACACTGCTAACAGGAATAGGAAAGCAAATTAATTACAAGTGAGTCATGCCAACTTTAAGATCAAATTTTAAATGTTGTAAATATAATAACCATGATAAAGATAGTAATTTTTATTTAAAAAAAAACTCTTTCCGATTCTTATCTGTAAATTTATGAAAATTAATAATTTAATTTATAAAACAATTTTTTAACTTCGAGCAACTTACTTTAAGTCTCCCAAGTTTTCTTTCTTGTCATCCCCAAACAAACCATACTAGAGATACAGGGTAATCAGTAAAAAAAATTAACTAGCCATTTATTTAAAATGTGTATATAATGTTGAGGAAAACTTGAAACTGAGTTATCTAGGTGAGTACATGGTGAGACTTACTCGAAGTTTGACAGCATCTAGCTCATTCTTGGCTCTGTTCAGTTCTGTTTTAGCTTTATCCAGCTCCTTCAGATGAGAAGACTGGATCTCTGTGTCCCCTAGCTTGAGCTCGTACTCATCTGGACCCAGATCGGCTCTGTCAAAGCCTCTTGCTTCACAAGTCTGTCGCAGATTTCTATACAGTGATACAAGTAATTAAATTTGACCAATCAAAATGTACATTTCTTTCCAAGAGGTAAAGAGGTAATTAAGTATTTAGCCCTCATCTTACTACATTTCTTCAGTTCCAACATATAATATATAATCGACCAATTTTTTTTTTTTAATAAACTATCAGAGCTAAAAGAAGCAGTGTGCAATAAATAATTTTTAACATAAATAATGTCCAGGAAAACAAAAAAAAAAAAAAGATTAAAAAAATAAAACTTATTTCTTATTTCACAGTAATTTAAATAAGTTTTTAAAAAGAATTTCTAATACATTTACACCGAGACCAACTCTAGAAACATAAGTCTTGCTATCTTAATGTTATAAATTAAAAATATATCGCCATTGGCTATGATTTCTCTAGTGAACAAGAACTTAATCTTTTTTCTTATAAACACCAAGGCAAAAAGTTTCAGGAGTTTTTAAGATGAGAGATTAAAAAGATGGTGGGCTGATGCATTAAAAGCTACTCAATAGCAAACAAAAATTTAAGCATCACCTGGCCTTGCAATCTGTGTCTGATTATCTCCTATACCTACTCCATCTCTCATGAATGAGTTGAGACCAATCGTTTTAGTAGGCCTGAACACTAAACTGCATTATGACAGCCACAACATCACAGTCTGTGGCTACAAGCCAATGGTCTAAACTGCCCGCAGGTTT
>JADKLZ010002162.1:0-12414 GCA_021533235.1 Biomphalaria straminea
TCTATCTATCGCCTACTTCTATACCTACATAGACATAATTATCTATCATCTATCTATCTAACTATATCTATCTATGTATCTATCTATCTAGGCCTAACTATCTACATTTCTAGTCCTATCTATTTATCTACCTAGTTTTCTATCTATATATCGAGGCCTATCTATGTATCTATCCAGGCCAATCTACCTAGGTCTATCTGTCTTAACTTTAGCCTACATCATATCAACAAAATTGTATTAATTTATTAACAATAACTACTCATCTATTTCAAAAGTATTTGTCCTATACTGTGAACCGGTTATAAAAACCTAGAAGGGTAAACATTAGCCTAGGTAAGGAGAGTTGGTGTTGTTAATTATTATGTTGAAAACACAACACCCTAGGTCAAAAGAAACTGGTAACCATTATTTAGCCCTCACAAGGACCTATTGAAAGGGAACTAATTCTATGTGTATTTCATCCCCACACAGGACCCACACACTTACCATCTCCCTCTTTCTTTTCTGTCTGACTGTCTGTCTGTCTGTCTGTCTCTCTCTCTCTCTTACTCCCAGCACAAATCTCTGATCTTGTAAATGTTTGGTGCCTGTAATGACGTCATAATGCTACATGACGCACGTTGACTAATCCTCGAACCCAGCAGGTCGCAATGATTTTGTCTAGCAGCGCCCCGTTGACTGACAGGTGCCCCCATTAGTCAGCGAACTGGATGATCTGAAAGTCAGCAAGTTGGTGCACGTTGCCCCCCCCCGCCCCCCAAAAAAAATCCTATAAATATTTTCAGCCCGCCACTGTTCCTTGTTGTGTTTTTTTACTTTGTCATTTATTAAGACCCTTAGCAGTTAATGCCACAGCCATGGCAGGTGTCTATACATCAGTGCAGGCTCTTCATTGGTGTTTTATGTCGGGGGGGGGGAACAATCATGAATACTTAGACAAATTGCAGTATATTTGGTTTTTTGAAAAAAAAATTAATCGTAATAATTATAATAGTTTCATGGAGGGATGCCTGGTTCCTTTATATACGCTCTGGCTTGTAGTCTCAGTGGTCTCTGGTTCAAACCCTGCCTGCTGTATGGTGAAAGGTTTCGGCTAGGATGTAATAATCTTCTATTCTGAAGGAACATCTAAAACATATAAACAAACAAAACAGGTTCAAGCTAAAGGCCAGATACACATTTTAATTGTTACTTTGCAGATGATGTAAAGGTCACAGGTTTCTGTGGCCTAATGTTAGCGAGGGTGTCGTGTGGCCAGCACAACGACCAACCAACTTTACTTTTCCCTAACTAATGTCAGGGACACATTAGAGCTGGATGGACTCAGAGGCGCTCAAAGATCCAGGAATTGAAAATCCCAGTCTTCACCAGGATTGGAACCCGAGACCCCCGATTTGGAAGTTAAGTGCTCTACTACTCAGCCACCGATGCATACATATTTTATTTTAAAAAGGCAGTATTACTTTTCCCAAACTAATGTCAGGGACCCATTAGAGCTGGGTGGAACTCAGAGGCGCCCAAAAATTCCGAAATAAAAAACCCCAGTCTTCACCGGGATTCGAACCCGGAAACCAATCGCTTTACCACTCAGCCACCGTGGCTCCTAAGATGTAGCTCTTTATAATTTGCTGTGGCTCTTAGAATCAATATGCGACGCTGTTTATGTTCACATCAACAGTGAGAAACTAAAAAAAAGTATTTTTTTTTGTATTCCCAAGTAATGCTAAATCGTCAGAAAATTTCAGGTTAGTTAGTCGGTTTGGTTCATGCCATGGGGTAGGTAATGCAGCTTGATTAAAGAAATA
Organism: Biomphalaria straminea; assembly: GCA_021533235.1. Classification (NCBI taxonomy): domain Eukaryota; kingdom Metazoa; phylum Mollusca; class Gastropoda; family Planorbidae; genus Biomphalaria; species Biomphalaria straminea. The sequence goes on from JADKLZ010002162.1 coordinate 1,806, forward strand.
AAGGAATAAAGAACTCCAAACTTCCTCATCTATTCTATCACAACAGCTTGATTTACTATAAAGATTACGCATAATTTGGACTAATGATAATAACAATAGTAATAATAAGAATATAAGAATAACTGATATGGAAAAAAAACAAAGAAAATATGGAAACCTAGGCTTAGAGATTAAGCATTTATGGAAGTTATCTAAAATAATAATTTACCCCATTTTATATCAATCGAGGCGATAACGACAACTGACCTCAGAGATACCTTCAAGGTCCTTAATACTCCTAAGAAGATTCTCTTTGCCTGTCAGAGGATGGTACTGCCGCAGACCTGCCACATCACCAGAAAATTAATCAGTGGAAACTGAAAAAGGGACTACAATGAATTTTGTTTCTCTTTTAACGAAATTCAACCCTGGCAGAGTCAGTGAATGAATATTCTTTTCTAACATAATATTAATAATAAACGAAATCTAATTTATATAATTCAATGCAAAGTGTAGGCTAATTATGTAGGCCTATGTTATGTCCCGCATTGAAATAAAAACTATTAAACCGATCTTGTTTGTGTTAAACTAAGAGGAAAATTCCAAAGTTAGACAAACACACAAAATGCGATTAAAACATTAATAATTATATTGAAGCTGCTATATTTAGCTGAACGAAGACATTTCATTAATTTTCAGAAGGTAAGCCTGCACTAGTACTCTAACCATGGCCTGCCATACATTAATCGCACCCACCCACCCCCGACACCTGAATGCGGATAATTCCAAAAAAATTGTTTTAACATCCATCTTAATTGTATTCCTCTTGTTGTTTCCTCGTTTTCTAATTTGAAAGCAGCACTAGAGGTAGTTTTAGTTTTAACTGCCGTGGCAGCTCAACAATGAAAAAAAAAGTAAGTAAAAGTAAAGTTCCCCTTTCAGACCTTGTGGTCTATGGGCAGATGAGGTAAAGGTCATGTGTTTCTGTGGACTATGGTTAACGAGGGTGTCATGTGGCCAGCACAACGACAAAACGCCTTTACTTTTCCCCAACTAATGTCAGGTACAGATTAGAGCTGGGTGGACGCTGAGGCGCCCAAGAATCCCGAAATAAAAGTCCCAGTATTCACCAGGATTCGAACCCGGAACCCCGGTTCAGAAAGGAAGCGCTTCACCGCTCAGCCACCGCGCTGCGGTCCATAATAATGAATGGGTTCATTGCGCCCGAGCCCAGATCATATGGGCACCAAAAGGCTCTTGTTTAAAAAAAGCATGAATTCGAATTTGAAACGTTCAATTATTTTACTTAAGCCATTGTATATTTATTGTTCTTGAATTTTATTTATGGTAAATTTATCTAAAGACGAAATTGCCAAATTGATTTTAAATCTGATTACTGTTGTATGAAAGCTATTAACAGTATCAATACTGTGTTTCATTAACTTCTTAAGGTATTAATGGGTTTTAAAAGAAATATTAATATTGATAATAACAAATTTGTTATTAACAATGGGAAGATGCTCTATTTTTTTTTTAAATTGTTAATGCTTTCTTTAGTATTACAGTATATGTTCACTCGTTGAGAAACATGAAAAAATATTTTAAGAAAACAGAATACACATTTTTTTTTATTATTAACACTTTAAGCAGTTCTGCTGTAATCCTGAGAATAATATTCTTGAAATGAATCACTTTCTGAGAGATTTCATCTGTTTCAGCAAAGATAAAAACTTAAACTCGGCTCTTCTGTCCATTGACCAAGAAAAAGCCTTTGATAGGGTCGACCATTCGTTTCTATTCCAGGTTTTGGACAGGAGTAAAATAGGTTCTTATTTATTGGGGTTTATTAGGTTATGTTACTCGGGAGCAACAAGCAAATTGTTGATAAACCACTCCCTTGGTTCCAGTTTTCCTTTAAAGAGGTCAGTACGTCAGGGGTGTCCGTTGTCACCTTTTCTTTACACGCTTTGTTTGGAACCCCTTCTGGAATCTATTAGATTAGACAATTCAATTGTGGGTAGTAACATTCCTGGCTCAGTACCGTTTGTTAAGGTCAAAGCCTACGCAGATGACACAACGTTTTTCCCATCAAGCGAGAACGATATCATTAACATTTTTGACGAGTTTAAAGCTTTTGGACTGGCTAGTGGGTCGAAAATTAACATAGGAAAATCATCCATCATGGGGTTGGGTAGGTGGAAGTTTAAATATACGTCATCTCTCAACTTGACAGTAGTGGACAAAATCAAGATCTGTGGTATAGTTTGGACTAATAATCCGTTTTTTTATTCCAAAGACCAGTGGGACAGCATCTATAATAAAACGTGTAACTTTATTAAAATGTATAGGCATACCTCAACAACCATTTTTGGGAGGGCAATCTTGATAAATAATATGGTCATTCCAAGAGTGGTCTATATGGCAAGTATTATAGAGCCTCCTCCTAATTTCATATTTAAAATGAACACAATAATTAGAAGTTTCATTTTCAGAAACACAATTAAATGTATCAAGCACAATACTTTGATACAAGATAAAAAAGATGGGGGAATTAATTTACAGGATATTCGAGTTAAGATCAAGGCATTAAGACTTCAGTTTGTGGGACAGATAGTTAGAAATCCTATAAAGTTTCCATTGGCATTGTATTATTATGGAATTAGATTGGGACGTCTACTTACAATTCGGAATGATACCCCACATTATTTTGGTGCACTTGTTCACCCATTTTATAGGTCGGTTTCAAGAACTCTTTTGAATAATGAACACTTAATACATAATAAGTTCAAGGAAATCTACACAGCCTTAAAGTACACTCTAAAAGAGAACTTGGGTCTCAGAATCAAATGGGGTAAGGAAAGAGGTATAGCAGAGTTTAGGGATTCCTTCATAAACCTTCATTATAAGCACATCGCGCCCAGGGCTAGGGAAATAACATATAGGCTCATTTTTGGCATGACACCTGTTGGATGCAAGAAAGTTCATATTTTGGAAAGTTGTTGTAAATGTAAAATTTGTAACATGTCAGTGGAAATGGAAGAGAAACATTTGTTTCTGGCTTGTCCATTGTTTTCTAAAGTTAAGGCTACTGTTAAACATTTGTTGGATGCTAATTGTGAGCTAGATGTGGATGTAAATCTGGCGATCCTTTTAAACATGGTTCCTAAATTACGTAATAAGGCTGTTGGGAATTTTAATCTCATTATTTTGGCAGAGTATAGGAAACTTGTTTGGAATACTAGACTGAAAATTGTCATAGATAAAAAAAAACTTCGTTCCTGATGGCCTTGAGATTATGTTTAGACAAATCATAGACTTTGAACTAGAGAACCTAGGGAGAATATAAAGGATGATATGCATATTGGTGAATGTTTATAAGAACGCTTGGGAGTATATTTTTATATGCCTGCCGGTTTTATGTATGATTTAGTGTATGTGGAAAGGCAATGTGTGGGATATATGTATGTGATGCCACAGTAATGGTTTTCTAATCGCAAATTTATTATACTCAATGGAATTATTACCATAAAATAACTGTCGGACTTGTATTAGGATGTATTTGTATGTGTTCTCGGGTAGTAACTTAATGTATTGGTTTGTAGCCAGTTGATCCATGTGTAAGATAATGATGCGTATGTATCTAAGATGATTGTTTAAATATATCTACTTTTGATGTGTGGGTATGCATTTATTAGGGTGTAAATATTGGTGTGTATGTGCCTTTATTCTTTATCTGATGATATGCTAAATCCTTGTAACATTTTTCTGTCTCTGATGGTATATCTTTGGTATTAAATGATATAATTTATATAATTTTGGCGGTAATATTTTTGTAACTTTGTAAAGTAGTAGTCTGACCCATTGGAATGGTTGCATAGAAAGGTTGGAGTGGTTTGTGTGAGCTTTATTAGTACTGGAGACTATTTTTTTAAAAAATGCATTATACAAGGCACTCACAGATATTATTTTTTATCTTTTCAGTCTGTGGTGATTCTAACAGAACTCCAGGACCTCTCGGTGTCAACTGGTGAAGATTAGTTGTCCCGGGACTTCATTGGGGAAAAAATTATCGCCAAACCAGACAAATTATAAAGAATAACCAATCATAGATTATATGTAGTCCTCTAAACTCATCATGTGCCCACTGTATTGCTGCTGGGCCTCAGCCTTGGGTTGACAGGTTACCATCAAGAAATCATACCGGTCCGTCCACTGGTAGAGTACTACAACGTCCAGGAACATTGTTGATCAGCCCAACATGATATAATTTGTTGACCACTCGCTGGTGCTTCTATCTATATCTGCGACTACAGGATACCAGAGCCTGTTTAGACATGTCTCCCCCACATTCTTAGAATGATGAGTACTGACAACACACTATCTATAGAATTCGGTGTGTGTATGTGTCCCAGAACTATTGGACTTTACTAGAAAACAAAGACTTGGACCTTCAACACTCCTAAGATCATGCATTTCGAGTGAGATGTAGAACTTTGTTAGGTGTATACGAACTCTAAAGTGTCAAGAGCAGTATGGTACAAACATTTCATATTTCTTGGAACCTTTTGGCTTCCATAGGAAATATTGCCAGATCCTTTCGAAAGGATCCCAATAATTGCAACGAAAGATGATGGACATCCTAGTGACGGTCAGCAGGTAAACACATCAACAAAATTAGTGACAGCTATAAACAATTTTGGGTCTTCGCTCTTTGTAAAGAACATGGAAAAACTGAGCTGGTTTTGACAATCCGCTAATATTCCTATATCTGCAACTATGACTTTATAATTTATTAACTCCAGCAGGTATATTACAACATTACAGTGTATCTAATCATGAACTATATACAACCCCTCAATAACGTTCACCGCTGAACAGTATTATATGGACTAGATGTAGATACGTTTAACTTGTTTGTCTTGTGTGTTATTGTAAACAAATGTAAAAAAATTATGTAGCATTCATTATCATTAACACTTTAGTCTCCCCACCTAACTAAAAACTAGCAGATGAATGTACATTAACCGTTGAATTTTAATTCTGCAGTGTAACCGTAAGATTAATTACTATTTAATGAAGACTCTTTCAATCATTTAAAGTGTTTTAGAAATCAGTACCTGGTAACTGAACTCTAGCGAGTAAATGAATAAAAGAATTTAACGCACTACAAAGACATGTCTCTTATCAGCCATTCCATTTTTCTTTTGTGTTCCCTATGGCAAACACGCCACTGCCCCTGGTCTACTGCTATTTTTTTAAAAACAGTTTTCTGTTTGTTTGGTCTCTTATAAGTCTATGATTATATTACAAGATCTTCGGGGCTTGCAAGGACATTCCTTCTGGGAACAGTTCCATGAAAAAAAAAGAAGAAAAGCCAGAGAAATAGTTGGGAAGTCAACATAATAAAATAGACGCGCCTGTCATTGAAAGAAATTCTATCCAAGGGGAAAGACAGAGATTAATGGAAAAAGACGATTGACAAATCTTATGTTACAGCATAGTGTTTGTTGCTATATATAGTATAAAAAGGTGATTTGTTCATGTAAAAACTCGGTCATGATAATTGCGCTTTGGGAAATCTGCATATCTTTTTATTTGTTTTTCCTTTTTGTTGTCTTGAACCACTTAGGACAATTGTACACGTTCCTGTACTTGTGTACGAACAATGCACATTTAGCTTGGATTCGGAGTCCTAGCAAGTGACAAATTCCACCAACAAAATTAACTTTTCAAATGTCGCGAAATTTGTTGAACCTAAACATGCGTATGCGATTTTACTTTCGGTTTTATTACAAGTTTGGATAACACATTGGAAACATGTGAACTTTGTCTATTGTATGTCCAATGCGCTGTTTACTTGGGCATATATTCTGACATTGGATACAGTATGGCTCAAGTTGGGTTCATTTCAACTTACTGGAGAGTGTCTGGCGTCCTATTCCTGAACCCGGGCCCATGGGTAGGCTACCTTGCTACGCCACTGGGAACTAGGGATGTTAACTGGTTATATTCATTGTTGTTAATCAAAACTTTTTTTTTTCTCTATTTAGTAGAGCTTAAGTATTACCTTGCACTAGACTCGATCAACACATCATTAGCATCAGTGTTACGCTGTGTTACTATAGGATTGTGTCTAGAGTACAATTCTCATTGACTGTTTTTGTATTTATTCCAATGACTCAAACATAAAAGTACGCCTAAGATTGATGAATCATTTACAACGCTTGGCCTGATCGAAAAAATTGAGAACAAACGAAACATTTTAATGTGGAGGGAAAACGAAAACAAAGATGGCTGACAAAACCTTTTTCTCCTCAAACTAAAAACTTTCTATCCCCCTTTCCCAGGCACTTAGGTCCATTTAATTCAACCAATAAAAACTATTCAATCTTATTTATATAGTTATACATATCTCTAAAATATGTCATAATTTAGAAGAAAGAAATAGAGTACTTGCAAACTCATCTCATTTTCCTTCTTTTTTTATATTAGCCTAATATGCATATTTTGACCTGAATAAAAATTATTTTTTTTGGGGGGGGGGGGCGGGAGGTGGGAGGCGAGTTAAATCACTGCCGCTACAAACGCTCATTTCTTAATATGACAATTCTGCCAATTGAAAAATTGAAATTATAAAAATCCAAAAAAAAAAAAAAAAGTTAAGTTACTGACTCGTGGAAATTTGGATTTCTTTCTTGTGAATACACCTGGGTAGTAGTCCCGCCTGTCTTCTCTAAAATGCAGCCCTGGCGACATGACTTCCAAAATGAGCTACTCCGGTTAAGATATAATTCATAGGTATACAAATGTTTATGCACATTATAATGGCTCTAGGAACATTCCTCTTGTAAACAAAGTTTATGAACCTAATTATGTTTTAATACTTGTCACTTAGGACAATGACTAGATTAATGTCTTATTACGAATCTTTTTTTTTTTTTTTACTAGTTGTTTTTCTAATGCATTTCCATAATGGTGTAAATATATACGATCTGGCAACCACTACATATAATGTATATTTAATTTTGTTATTATGTTAATTCTGGGCCACTCTACACAGTATGAACGCCCTAGACTTTTTTTTTTCCCAAAATAGTCATGAATTTTTTTCAGTTGCATCTATAAAGGCAGCACAAATAAAACGTGATTTTTTTAAAATGAGATTAAATAGTGAATTAAGTATAGCAAAACAAAAGACAGCACTGACCAAGGGACAGCACTGACCAGGGTACAAACCTTGGACTCTCTGATTTGACAACTCCACCTAGCATCACTACTGCCTTTATAAATAAAATATAAAAGCATCGGTGGCTGAGCGGTATAGCATTTGGCTTCCAAATTAGAGGTCATGGGTTCAAATCCTGGGGAACACAGGGATCTTTCCACCCAGATCTAACATTAGGTGGGGAAAAGTAAAGGCGGTTGGTCGTTGTGCTGGCCACTTGACACCCTTGTTAACTGTATAGGCTACAGAAACAGATGACCTTTATATTATCTGGCCACAAGGTCTAAAAGGGGGAGAGAATCCTTCATGGTTTCATCACCTAGATTCATATTTCTATTTAAAATCTTTAGTGAAAGAGCAGACAGAAAATAGAAAACAAAGTAATGATTAGAAAACAGATTCACATCTAAATGATTCACAAAGTTGGCTATCTTATGAAAGGGGATGTGAATAGATCAACTCAAAGGTTCACAAAAACACAAAAGGATTGTAGGTAAGACAAGTCTTTTTTTTTTAAATACATGTTTCGAATGTTCCTTCAGAGTTGAAGATAATGTACATCCTAGTCCAAACCTCCCGCAAAGCTACGGGGGATGGCAGTGGTTAGGGAATGAACCCTGGACAATCAAAACAACCGAACAATAGTCCGGCGAGCATACAACATGACCAGGCAAATGTTGAAATAAAATTTTGAATTTGTCCACTAAGTTGATTTTAATTCTTTTCAAAATAATTGTATCGTTTGTTTTCCTTTTTCAAATAGATGGATTTTAGAACCTTAACATGAAGTCTTAAGCATATTGCAATTTTTTTACAACCAGTCTCAGTTGGGTTACAAAAACAAAAGCTATTTTTATATTATTCTTAGTGTTTAAAAACAAAAAAAACTAAAGCTAATTCAACTAAACACTGAAATAAAAAGAAAGTTTACAAAGAATTTTAAAAAAAAAACATTATTTATTTGTCAATATAAAATTAATCATCACAGACAAGTTGTAGAATATCACAAAATAAAACAAAGATGTTAAAAACAAAAAAACTATTGTCACTTTGGCTGCTGAGGTTAAAATTAAAACTTACAAATTGATTGCTATGGACGGAGACTTAATATGTAGTTCTTTTTAAAATACAGATACTACATACTTTAGGGTCCATATGTTACAAAAAATGTTGATGGAATTTTAATAAAACAATTTTTTTTATTTCATAAATTGAACAAAGTACGATTTTCAAATAAATAAGAAAAATATAAAGAAAAAAATCTTTAATGAAAAGCTTTTTGGTTTTTTTTTTTTTTGTTAATATTTTTAAAAACATTTTTAAAAGTTTTTCTAGATTATAAATGTGGGTTTATTTTTTTCTAATTTTAGCAAGCCGGTCAGTTAGTATGCTGGCTTCTGTCTCAGACATTCCAAGCATTTTACGCAGTCGAAGAATTTCTTGTTTGTACCTGGAAATAGATATTTTAGTCATTGAAATTTCATGTCAACAAGTTTTATATTAGACTGACATTACCAACATGACATTTGTTAGTAAAGTGAAGGATGTTGGCTTGTCAGGCTGTCCACAAAGTACATAACTTAACTATTGGTCACAGAACATCCTCTTTTTTGAATTAACGTCTGTATTTTATAGTTTTGATGTGCTGTAAAAGGTAAAAAAAAAAAATTTGATGATTAAATTGAGAAAGTTTAAGCCTCACCGAACAAGATGGCTGTCAATATATTCCTGACTCTCTTTCAGCTGTTGTGATAAGACTTGATTTTCACTCAACAGTCGAGCCCTCTCCTGCTCAAGCTGTTGCTGTGTGTTTAGAGTAAACTCCCGAAGTTGTTTCCTTAACGCTGCCCATAGATCTGATCGTGCTCCGATGGAACTGTCAGAATAGAATTAAATGTTGTTACAAAAATTTAACAAAGATTTTTATTTATAAGCCTACAAAACAAAACATAAAAATCTGTATTCCTTCAGGGAACAGTCACAGGAAAAAAAAAGAGACAGACAGAGAACTGATGGGAAGACAACATAAAATAATGGACGGGCCTGTTCTTGGGAGAAACTCTATCCAAGGCAATCAACAGATCTTGTGTGGTTCCACAACAAACTAATTAGTAAGGTATCGGTTAGGGGGAATTTGTTTAGTATCAAAAGAAGTCTCAGGAGAGACACTGCTAACAGGAATAGGAAAGCAAATTAATTACAAGTGAGTCATGCCAACTTTAAGATCAAATTTTAAATGTTGTAAATATAATAACCATGATAAAGATAGTAATTTTTATTTAAAAAAAAACTCTTTCCGATTCTTATCTGTAAATTTATGAAAATTAATAATTTAATTTATAAAACAATTTTTTAACTTCGAGCAACTTACTTTAAGTCTCCCAAGTTTTCTTTCTTGTCATCCCCAAACAAACCATACTAGAGATACAGGGTAATCAGTAAAAAAAATTAACTAGCCATTTATTTAAAATGTGTATATAATGTTGAGGAAAACTTGAAACTGAGTTATCTAGGTGAGTACATGGTGAGACTTACTCGAAGTTTGACAGCATCTAGCTCATTCTTGGCTCTGTTCAGTTCTGTTTTAGCTTTATCCAGCTCCTTCAGATGAGAAGACTGGATCTCTGTGTCCCCTAGCTTGAGCTCGTACTCATCTGGACCCAGATCGGCTCTGTCAAAGCCTCTTGCTTCACAAGTCTGTCGCAGATTTCTATACAGTGATACAAGTAATTAAATTTGACCAATCAAAATGTACATTTCTTTCCAAGAGGTAAAGAGGTAATTAAGTATTTAGCCCTCATCTTACTACATTTCTTCAGTTCCAACATATAATATATAATCGACCAATTTTTTTTTTTTAATAAACTATCAGAGCTAAAAGAAGCAGTGTGCAATAAATAATTTTTAACATAAATAATGTCCAGGAAAACAAAAAAAAAAAAAAGATTAAAAAAATAAAACTTATTTCTTATTTCACAGTAATTTAAATAAGTTTTTAAAAAGAATTTCTAATACATTTACACCGAGACCAACTCTAGAAACATAAGTCTTGCTATCTTAATGTTATAAATTAAAAATATATCGCCATTGGCTATGATTTCTCTAGTGAACAAGAACTTAATCTTTTTTCTTATAAACACCAAGGCAAAAAGTTTCAGGAGTTTTTAAGATGAGAGATTAAAAAGATGGTGGGCTGATGCATTAAAAGCTACTCAATAGCAAACAAAAATTTAAGCATCACCTGGCCTTGCAATCTGTGTCTGATTATCTCCTATACCTACTCCATCTCTCATGAATGAGTTGAGACCAATCGTTTTAGTAGGCCTGAACACTAAACTGCATTATGACAGCCACAACATCACAGTCTGTGGCTACAAGCCAATGGTCTAAACTGCCCGCAGGTTT
>JADKLZ010002167.1:0-13495 GCA_021533235.1 Biomphalaria straminea
AAAAATTTCTATTTATTCCCAGTGTTTTTAGTATTCTCACTAAAACTGTATGCATGCAGTAATAAATTAAAATTATTACTGATATGTAAGATATACAAATATCTCAATTATTTAAACAGAGTGTCACGTATGCGAGTTCCTATATCTGAAATAATCACACAACTTATTTACTTGAAGAATTTTTTTTTGCAATCTAATTTTTATTGTGAGATTTTTCCATTCGTTGATAAGATTTCTTACATTATGAACTGGAGATATGGTTATAACTGTATAATGTGGTCATTCAACAATCATGATTATTACAATTTCTGATTAAATGCATTAATGTTTGGCTGTTTGTTATAACTTTCTATAGACTGTCATTAAAATTATTTTTTTTCTAGTTGAATTTCAAGAAAGCTTTGCTAAACAAATTGTGGTGCCACCGTAACAAAGAGTTAAATTTATTAAAATCACTGTAAAAAATAACACAAACTGTATGGCCATATCACAAATACCACAGGACCATTACCAGGGAAAAGAGGAAGTGGTAGAAAGAGAAAGCGATGGAAAGACAACATCAAAGAATGGAAGGCGAAAGACAAGAGTAAAATGGAGAAAAATGATTGACAGATCACATGTGGTGACTTACAGGCTAGGTGAAGGTGAAAAGAAAACAAAGCTATAAAAACAAAAAAGGATAAAATAAAATATTTTTACTCTAATCTTTGTAGCAGGTTTCTAAAATGTTAAAGTACGGTAAGTATTAACATATTAAAAATGTATAAGCTCCCAAAAAATAATTGCAAGTACCCAATACATGGATTTAAAAATGCACACTACAAAATGAAATACAAATGCTAAGTGCTGAAGCAATGAATGATGCAGACATAAGGCAGCACTAGGAACCAAATTTTTCATGAGGGTTGATATTGAATTAAAGTAAATGAAAATAAAGGTCAGTGTCAACCAGGGCACAAAACAATGACACCTCTCCCCCCCCCCCACACCAAAACAGCAAATCTGGCTAGAAGTAATTAAGTGAGCCAACCTCTATACCATACAGTCTCTTATTTTCACTATATTTAATTCACTATCTTCTCTCATTAAAAATGTGGTCCCTAGTAAAAAAAAAAAAAAGAGTAAAGTATCCCCTTAAGACCTTGCAATCTATGTGGCAAATGATGTTGAGGTCATCTGTTTCTTTGGCCGACGGTTAACAAGCAGGGTGTTATGTGGCCAGCACAATGACTACCGCCTTAACTTTCCCCAACTAAAGTCAGGTACCCATTAGAGTTGGGTGGACTCAGGGGCGCCCTAAAAATCCCGAAATTCAAAATCCCATCTTCACCGGCATTCAAATCCAGGACCTCAGGTTCGGAAGCAGAGCGCTTAACCATTCGACCACAGTGCCCCTGTGGTTCCTAGTGCTGCCTTTATATATATTATGTAAATAAAATGAAATGTAGGAATCAACATTTAGAAAGAAAACAACAGGATCACAGAAAATATCACAAGTTCCTAGAACATTGAAAAGTTCTCATTGCAGTAAAATCTACTGATATAGATACATTTGTAAATGAATCAAAAGAATAATCACAGATTAGTACAAGAACTCAGCATATTTATAAAATAATCAAGAAAACCCTATAACTTTTTTTGAGATAAAAGAAATAATTGAACAACAACTCATTGAATCAAAAGTATAATCACAGATTAGTCAAGAACTTGATGTATATTTATAAAATCATCAAGAAAACCCTGAGGCTTTTTTGAGGCAAAAGAAATAATTGACAACATTCAACTCATTATTCAAAACTACTATTACATCTTAATTCAGGATTCTTTTCCTTTAAGATTTACACAGATAGAATGGACGACTCCAGTAGGTCATTGTAAAAGCAATATTCAAAACATTAAACAGTATGAACAGCTTGTCCATATCATGACTACTGATTAGTTTCATAGGGAAGTTTTTTTTTTAACTAAAAAAAATATTTTTTTATGGCTAATTGAAAATACTTAAGAAAAAATGTTTAGCTTCTATCCCATGGGTCTTCAGTTTGAATCTCAGACTGGAATTTGGAATTTCGGGATCTTAAGGATGCCCTTGAGTCGACCCAGCTCTAATGGGTACCTGACATAAGTTAGGGAAAGAAAGGGTGGTTGATCATTGGGCTGACCATATGACACCCTTTTTAACCATCAGCCTTAGAAACATAACATTTACATCATCTGCATTACAGAACACAAGGTCTGAAAAGGTGAATTCACTTGTACGTATAGAAATCGAAAAGCTTATTCTGGTTGGGTGTGCGGAGTGAAGAACTGGCTGACTGATACCTCCAGCCTGGTTGCCTTGATGGCCCATGATTCATAACCTATCTGCTGACATCATCCATGTCCTCGAAAGGTTTCGACTAGGAAGTAGATTATCTTTGACTCTGAAGGGACATCCAAACATTTTACAATGCTATTAGAGCAAGGAAGCTATCAGAGTGTAGGATGTAATTCTGTTAAGAAGGAACATCAGAAATTTATAAGGTAATTTGAAGTCCCCTGTCAATATGAAGTCTACAGCAAGTATATAAATATTGGAATTCAGTAAGATTGACATGAATTAAAAAGTTGAGTAAAATTTGTACTCTTTGAATATACAAATAGTTCAAGCGCCTTTCTAAACTACAATTCAAAATATAAGGCCCAAGCCTGCATTGGTAAACATGGGGTAAGGAGATACAGATTTATTAGAAGGATACAAAAAACTGTAAACTGAAGCTGCACTACAAGTAAATACATTCCTCTGGTTCAGGTTCAACTCTAGGACTGTGCTAGGTGTGTGCTAGGTGTGCTGCACACAAGGCCCAGCAAAGTGAGCACCGATGCTGCCAGTAATGCGACTCTTGCACAAGAAACAGAAGTTGCTCTTACAGTTCCAGCACTTGATGTGGTTGTTGTGGTCAGCGCCTTTCAGGTTGATCTGTTTACATGTTGGGCAGTAGGTGCGGTTGACCCCTAGTTCTGGGTTGACCTCCAGTTGAGCTTGAATGCGGAGGACCGCCTGTAGGAAATACAAGAACTTTCTAAAGAAGGGGAATTAAAGTAAAAAAAAACATACAAGCATGTAAAACACATTTCAAAAAATTATATTCTACAATCTTTTTTTAAAAATGGCTAGAAATTCAGTTCATTAGATGTTCTTTCAGGCTAGAGGATTGTCCCATTCAAGTTCAAACCCCTGCAGGACAAGAGAGGATGGTAGCAGGCAGGGTCCATAGAGCACACAACCAAGGAGTGGATATTTGGTGGTCACACTAATTCTGATTTTCATTTTTTTTTCAAAGCCCCCTTTTTAATAATAATAATAATCTTTATTGTCTGTGAGGAAATTTGTCTTACAATTTGTGCATTACACCAAACAAAACATTGTAACTATAAAAAAACAAAATGTACAATTATACCTGACTCAATCAAAATTTACATTTTAATTCCTCAGGTATTTAAAAAAAAATATAATCATATACAATTTTTTAACATGTGAGTGCTATGTTTAGCCATTGCAATGTCAACTTGAAATGTATATAAAGTTTAAATTTCATTCATAATTGGTTAAAGAACTAATGTTTAAAACTGTTTAAAATCCTATGGAGAATTGTGCAATAATTGTTAGGATTACAGACTGAAAATTCTCTTAGAAATGGGACACAATGAGAAGAAATTAGAGTAGGTCAACTTCAAATCTGAACTCTTCAACCAACGAGTACAAAAAGTTTGCACCACTTCAAAGCCACTACTTTTTGTTAGGTTTAAATTTCATGAGTAGAAAATACACTTTAATGAGAAACCAGTTCTGCCTATTTGGGTATTACAAAATCTAACAGGTTTTAGAATTATCATATTCAAGATCTGTTATATGCAACCACTTAGCAGGTTAGTACCGTTAGCAGCACAAATATTTGTTGTAGTACACTGAACTCACATCAGGTGGATGTCTGACTGGAGCAGCAGGAGCTACAACTTCAGCTCCAGGGAAAAGTTGGCAGCCCTTTTGAAAATGACTGTAATCCTCAATCTTCTTCTTGCAAAGCCAGCAAAATGATTTACCACATCTACAGGTCATTTTGTTGCACCCAAAGAACAGACAGACATGCAACAAATCACTGATTCAATAGTTTTTCTTACTTGTATTAACTAGAAAATAAATTAAATGATGAATTGGGAGTTGCATTCGAGTTGGAACCCACTAAATGTACAACTTTCATATGAAATTTAAATAATTCTTTTTTTGTTGGTTCATAACATCCAGTAATGGTTTGCTTTTTTTTTCTTCTTCTTGATTTTGAAATACTTAAAGGGATTTCAATATTATTACATTCATTCTGATCTTAAAAGTTTTTAGTTCTTAATTAAAGGGAAAAATGATTTAATGTGATCTTAATCAAATAGGGAGGCACGGTGGCTGAGCGGTAAAGAGCTTGGTTTCCAAACCAAGATCCCAGGTTCAAATCCTGGTAAAGACTGTAATGGTAATTTTAGGATCTTTGGACACCTCTGAGTCCACCCAGGACCAGACATTATAAGGAAAAGTAAAGGTGGTTGGTTGTTTTGCTGGCTTCATGCCCCGACTGTTAAACCTAATCAGAATCAGATGGCCTTTACATCATCTGCTCTATAGAGTGAAAGGTCTGAAAGGGGAACTTTACTTCATCAAATAGATGTAATTGTTACAGCAGAAAGAAAAAAGATTGTTTTCCACATTAGGTGACGGTCATGTTGCTTTGAGGAACAGAATTTCAAGAATATCTTGTTTTCAATTTGCTTAGTATTGTTATATTACACAAGATCAGTCCAATTGACAAAAGCCTGTCCGTGGTTCTGACTTTGAACTTTTTATGGCCTTACTGTATTGATTACTCATAAAACTCTTTTTTTTAAATGTATCATGATTGGGTAAAATAATAAGGCCTGTCTTCAAGTCCAAAGATTAATGATGAATGCTAAGCTGTGACCTACATATTTTGCCACATTGTTCAATCAGTGGTTGAAATTTTCTTTTGGTCTAAATTGTGTATCATGCGGCCTTTGTGAGTGACCTCCAGATGTCTCCTTCTGAGACCGCATATAACCAGGTGTTCTCTTCTATATCAGCTAAGGCAAGGTGGCGTCTAAGCTGGTCTTTAAAGCGTTTCCGTGGGGCACCTCTTTTACCACCTTTAAGCTCACCACAAGAGACTGCTTTTGGGGGACGAACGATTAGGTACAAAACCTTAGACAAAGGCCAAGAATAAAATTGAGCAGTTTTTAAGTTAGCTTTAAAAATCTAGAGCAAAGAAAAAAACTAACCCTCCAATTTTCTCCACTTTAGCTCTACAGTGTGGGCAATCTTGAGTTTTGTTTTTTATCAAATTTTTCGCTTCAATTTCCTCTTGCAATTTTCGTCTGAGTTCCCGATATTTGGCAAACTGCGCTCCATTCAGTCCATCCACATTTTTGTGTTGGTCCATATTGTTTAGCAATTCCTCATCAGTCTGACACGCACGGCCCTTTCAAGAGGAATATCTTTGATAGTTAAACAGTTAAAAAAAAAATTCTAACAGTTATGTACATGGAGACAGGCAATGTAGTCAGTTCACATGGTTACAGTCATTTATTTGAAAATAAATACTTCCAAGATATGTCTTTTTGGTCAGTGTGATGGAATAAATTAAGAAACCTCAAAGATCAAGTTACATTTTCACGAAAACTTGTAATATACAAAAAAATTGCAATTTGAAATGAAGAAATGAAGATTATTACATCCCTGCTCAAACCTTCTTCATGGCAGCAGGGGATAGCATTGGGCAAGATTTAGGGCAAATCACAGGACAAGGCAGCAAAAATTAGTGGTAGCAAGTGACAATAGGGTCATATTCACCTCACAGTTTAACTGCTTTGCTTTTAAAATTGTAAAAACAAAAAAAAATAACACTAAGTTTACTTTTGTAGTTGAATATGAATTCATTTTAATATAAATTTTTAAAGAAATTGTGGCAAAAATCAAAATGGAGGTGTGTAATAGAGTGTGTGTGTTTGTTTCTAAGGTGAGAGTGAGAACAAAATTAGCAACTGGTTGGTGGCTAAGCAGTGTGAATGATGAGACATGAGCTGATTTGTTGTAATGCAAATGTTGAGAACAGCAGGCGAAGAAATTTGAAACAATAATAACGAGTTATTTGTAGCGAGATCTTGTTTACTGTCACAGTGAAAATATGATGTTTCCAAGGAGCCAATTTATGTGATGATTTTAATGACCTTACAAGGTGTCAATATGTCGCAGTTATAATGTATAATCTTTTGCAGAAGTGATGTCACGATCATAAAGGATTTTTCATGGTGTTGAAGCTCTTTGACCTACGATCATAAGACTGACATGCTGGGGATCTACAAAGTTGCTAGCTGATAAAATGCTCTAAGATTATATTAGTTGATTCACTGAAGAAACATTTCTTTCAAAACACAGAACTTTAATTTGAAACAAGTATCAGCTATGTATAATATATTACACGAATAAACTGTATTAAAAATGAAATACTGTATATGATTCTACTGGAATAATTTACACAATAAAACATGATGAGTCTGAGAAACTATAATACAGATCTTAATAGTACGAGCTCCATTTTCAGACTAGCTAAATGTCCATGTGTATCTCTAGGCTCACAATTGGCTGACCAATCGGATTACAACATAACCTCATTCAGACCAATAGAAAAAAACTCTTATAAATAAATAAGCACACTAGGCATGGCCTAACATCATAAATGATATTGCCAAATTTGGACATGTTTTCAAAACCTATTGACATCTGTAGACGTTGAGATAAAAATAGATTGCATACATGACATTTACAATACTATTTGATATTACTACTACTACTAAATTGATTTCTTTTCATGTCAAGTTGACATCTACATTGTAGTAAAAGTTTTATTTCATATTGTTTAAAAAAGAACTTTGTTCAAGTTATTTCAAGTTCTAAAATTAAAAACATTGCTAACATCAGTTCAGTTGTACTAGTGATCCGTTGCTAAAAGTCAATGACCAACCAAGGACAAAAGGGGGTACATACATTTTTTTTCTCTTTATATTTTGTTTTCCATTTGGAAAGAAAAAGAATTTCCTCAACTCACCTGATGCCATCCATGATCACACAATGTGCAGAAGGAAAAATAGCAGACAGTGCAGTGGGCCAAGTGGAGCTCTTCTTCAGCTTCAGCAATCACAAGACTATTACAGCGAGGGCAGTAAACAGTGTCAGACATGGCATCAAGGGTTTTCTTTGCATACAAGAGAAAAATGTTGTTTTGAATAGAGCATAAACAATTTAATATACATTCAAATATCTCTAACAAGATGAGAAAATCTAAATTATTTTTTTTTTATAAATTACAAGTTTTTTTTACTACTCTAAAATGTAAATCACAAAAATTCAGAATTGGCGTCAACTTTGTTTGTTTTAAGTTTAGGATGTTCCTTCAGAGCTGAAGATACTCTACATCCTAGCACAAACCTCCTACTGGATGATGAGGGATGGCACCAAGCAGGTGATGAGCCTGAGACCATCAAGATGACGCCAGTTCGGCACGCATACTGTACAACCAGGCAGCCATCCTGGCGATTCATGGCTTCAACACCTATATATCTATTATTCAATTTTTAAGATTTTATATTTAATTTTAATTGCTTTACATAATGATTAATTTACCTGTAGCAGGAGCTGCTCCCACCTCATGTAATCTTCTTGTCCTAACACAGCTTGCACAATGTATGGTGGAACTATAGCACTACACTCTCTGTCTGGGCATCTGGGGAACACACAAACAATATCTATCAGGATACATCCCGCTATTGACAACCCAAGACATTATTGGTAACTGGATATAAATTTGTCAAACCAGAAATTTTAAGAAAGTTCAGGTATTTATTATTCATCAGTTTGAATAGCCATTACAAGAGAAGTATTGACTCGACACACTATTGCTAGAAGGAAACAATTGAAAAAAAGCTAAAAAAAAAAACAGGAATTGATTTGATCCATTGTCATGAATACTAAACGGAAATAGATTATGGAGGGTTTCAAAGGTCTCATTCACAATGCAGTCAAAGGATTAAGAAATGAGGTCGTGTAAGTCGCTACAGTCTGCATTCTTTATGAATGTGGCATTTTGCATGAAGCGATCAGACAAGGATTTAAGAGAGAGATAACTGGTCCATGTGCGGCAATGAGTCTGTCCTTGTACGGTGACAAGGGGACCTTAAAACTCACTGCCCTCTTCCTTTCACGTGATAAGGGAGTAATCTCAGCATGTTTTGATTACTAATGGGGTTTCTGATACAGTACAGCCTGCCAGGCTATGTTTGTAATAGGAAATATGGAACTAACACAATAAAGGAAATATGAAAATAACACTATGAAAGGGCACAATAATGAATAAATAAAAAGACACATAAAAAGAAAAAAAAAGTGTTGACCTTAAAGCTTCTACTGTGCCATCTTTAACATGCAGTTCACAGAACTCAGCCATACACTCATGGCAGAAAGTGTGAGGACAGTCGTGCATCCTGAAAAACTGGTAGCCAAGTTTCTCTTGGTAGCAGACATGACACTCGTGGGTACTTTGACAAAACTCAATATCCATTTGTTGCTGATTGTATCTGATGAATTAAAATTTAAAAAAAAACTTATTCAATAAACAGCTCTGGTCCAAGGATTTAGAAACAGAAGATATAATTAAAACGCAAGGGATTTTTTTTTAGAGGTTGATTAGTACATTGCTTGGCTTTCAGATTCCAGTTTGAATTCAGGGACGATTAGCATTATCAAGCTTGGGTTTTAGAACATTGTCAGTCAATAAATTTAGCTTTAATGGGCACGACACTCATTAGAGAACCTTAGCAATACATTGTTGGAAAACGTTAGTGCCACATTCATCTTAACTTCTGGAGCTAAACAATTAGAAAAATATGTATTTCATTTAAGTTTCTGTTTTCAATTAGTAGAATATCAAGATATTCTTATAGTTTTTAGAATTTAATCTCAATTACCATGTAAAGATAAGTTTAAGTTTATAATGTTGTCAAACAACATATTTACCTTTTCATAGTTGCAATGACTTCCCCTATTTCCTCATACCAGGGCACAACATCAGAAATAGAGGACCTTTGTATCTCTTCTTTGTGACTATCCAGTTCAGGTTGTATCACCAGATGGTCTTGGATCTCCAAGTGGCTATTAAAGGCAAGTTCTTTATATTCATTGTTTTCAATGCAACAAAAAATCAGTAAAGGTAATTAAAAAACAGTTTTAACTCTTTCTCTCCATAATTATTTTCCACCGTTGGAATTATTCATTTTGGTCATTTCTGTTTCACTACCCTGTTGGGATTTAAATTCAATAACTTTTGTGTATGTTATGAGGAAATGTTATAGTAGATACATAGTTATAGAAGAATGCATGCTCTTTTTATATAACACTAATTAAAGTTTACAAAAAAAATTAATATAATTTAAAGGGGTCTAATCAACGTTGGTATCATCAGTTAGGAGAGAAAGAGTTAAAAAAAATAAAAATAACAGATGAAGAAAATATGGGCCTCACTAAAGTTGTGTGTATCAAAATTAGTAAAGCAAAGGTTTCCCCCTTTCAGACCTTGCGATCTATAGGGCAGATGATATAAAGGTCATCTGTTTCTGTGGTCCATGGTCAATGAGGGTTTCATGTGGTCAGCACAACAACCAACCACCTTTACTTTTCCCCAACTAATCAGGTACCCATTAGAGCTGGGTACCCTAAAGCTCCAGTAAAAATCCCAGTGTTTGTCAGGATTTGAACCCAGGACCCCTGGTTCAGAAACCAGTCACTCTACCACTAAGCCACACCAACTCAAGATTAAGGAGGAGTGAAGTATTTCGGTGTTAGCTAAATATTCAGCACATCCAGTGCACACAACCTTTTCCTATGTCCTTATGGTATTATAAAATACTACTAATACTGGATTTGAACCCAGGACCCCTGGTTCAGAAACCAATCACTCTACCACTCAGCCACCCCAACTCAAAGATTAAGGAGGAGTGAAGTATTTCAGTGTTAGCTAAATATTCTCCACATCCAGTGCACACAACCTTTGTCTGCTGGTGGTTGGTTTGGGTTCTCTTTCCTATGTCCTGTAGGTAATGTAAAATACCTATGAAGAGGGCTCGAGATTTGACACCAGACTAGAGCAGAGTTGTGTTTACTGAGTGCCTAAAGGCAGCATGGAAAACCTTCTCCAACATACCCCCTCCCTCCACTGGACCACAAATAAAATTGGCCCATAGCGCTATAATCATGCTACAAGCATGTAAGAAGCGCTAGATAAAATCTATAATTTAATTTAATACATTTAAAATGTTTAAAACTTAATTTTAAAAAGTAGCTGAAAAAAAGGGACCAAGTTACCTAATTAAATTATTCTCCAACCAATTCACCCAGGTGTAGATGATTGGCATCTGGCTGCCCTCTGCCCACAACATCTCCAACACTTGGCCAATACAGTCTATTTGAGTTTTACTTAGCCACGGACACTGAAGGTGAAACTTGGGAGCCTCTTTGGAAGGATAGGATGCTGGGAATGTTACGAGTAGGTGGAGGGGAGATAGATATTTTACATTAAAGGAACACAGATACTTCTGACCTGAAACAAAAATGTGATAAAATCTTAGTAACACAATTTATTGCACAAATATTATTTCATTAAAATAACTTTAATAACTATACACTTATAAGAGCAAAAGCATTGAAATATGTGCTATTTGTAATGTTATCTATGATGAAGACTGGAAATTTTAATTTTGGGATCTTTAGGGCGCCTCTGGGTGCACTCAGCACAAATGGGTACATAAATTGCAGAAAAATAAGGCCAGAAGGTATTAGTGCTGGCTATATGACATTCTACTTAAACATGAGCCACAGAAACAGATGGCCTTCACCATAAACTACCATAAAGATTGCAAGGTCTGAAAGAGAGATTATTTACTACTTTAATGCATTTTCATTTTTCCTTGAATTTACTTCAGTATTATTTGAAGTAAATTAGGTAGTCGGAATGATGAATTAACTATCTCTGTATCTAAATAACAAATACTAAATGACTAAAAGATATGCTCAGTGTAAAAAAGGTTAGCCTGTTGACTATTTACTGCTAGCATACCAGAAAGTGATCTCAACAGTGGAACATTTGTTGGCAGTTTCAGTGAACTGAAGTCATCTTGAGCAGCAGCTGCCATTTCAGTGACGTCTGGATCAAGGGGAAGAACCACCTCAACTTGAATTTCATCAGCAACAGGCAGTGGGCAAACAGTAATCTGTCAGATATTAAACGCTACACATAAAAAAAAACTAAAAATATTTGTTAGTGAAATGTTTAAACTTATCTAATCTCATAAATTACAGAAGTTACTTCAAAAAAGAAGAAGATTACGTCCTATGCATTTCCCTGTCAACCTATCCATGCATGCAAATCAGTAACTTAAACTGCCAAGTCGTTGGCTTTCCTGGCTGAATAAGACAATCCATTTCATGCTTTAATAGCACTAGAATTTGTACAAATTTGTCCTAGCATATGGAATAAGAAATGCACCTTTAACTTTGTGTCTTTCTGAGTATTTTATTATGTTTTGTTTTTGTGTATGTAGATTATAGTTCAGTGTTTTATGTATGATTGCTACTTTACTTTAAAGTCTTCTATCCTGAAGGCTTTCTAAATTTAGTAATCTTAATAATAGTGTTACTCTAATGAATATCTGTTTGTTATAAATCACATGGATGTTTCTTCAGAGTTGAAAATAATCTACTTCCTAGTTTAAACCTTCCGCAGGAAAACAGAGATGGCAGCGGGCAGGGTATGAACCCGGACCATTAAGATGACCGAAAAACAGTCCAGCATGCATAACATACCAGGCAGCCATCCTAAATGATATACAAAATATAAATAGACTAAACAAGGAAAGGCTTTCGGATTGCTATAAATAAACCTAAACCGACTCTTTTATTAAAACAAAACATAAATGAAACAATGGCTTAATACTATAAAATTGACAAGACACTTGCTTATAAATAAATAAATACATTTTAGGAACTTAATCCATAGATTCTTTGTAAATAAAATAAAGATGCAGCAATAACGTACCAGATTTAGGATTAAAAAAAAGTATATTAAAGTTATTTGGCTCTGAAATGCTTTATTGGCAAGCTGTAACACTCTTTGAGCAAAACAATGTTTGAAATTAATAATACTACATCTTGCCACTTGCTAAACAAAACTTGTTAACACTTGATACAATTTGTTAAAATGTAAACAAAAAAAACAAAATATTGTTGAAAGGAGAAAATATTTTCAAGAAAAAAAAAAGCTATCAATACTTACCAGCAAATTAAAAAGCTGATTTTGGTCTTTCTTGGCTTGTGTCAAAACTTTAATTTTTTCATTTTCTCCAGAGTTGTATATTGATTCTAGAGCAACTATCTATATCAAATATCAAGAATAAAAAAAAATGTGTTTTATTATAAATCAGAAACATTAAAAACTGATTTTAGACCAAAGCAATATTGTTTTTAAAATACCGTTACAATAGATTTACACATTGAACAGGAGACCCTTCGGTTTGAAGACAAGCACTTAACCACTTGACCAGCTAGCCCCTCTAATTGAAACAGGGAGAGATCATTTCCCAAATTTTAATTTACTTTATATAAACACTATATGTCTTGGACACTGACTGCAGATCTAGAGAGGACGATCCTAGCAATGGAATTGAGATTCTACAGAAGGATTCTTAGGCATCACATTCAAAGACCGCATCACAAACCAAGAGATTAGAGACAGGGTTACTGCAGTGATCGGACCCCATAATGACCTACTAACTACTGTGAAAAAAATGCAAGCTTTAAATTTATGGCCATATTAAAAGATCTTCGGGGCTCGCAAAGACCTTCCTTCAGGGAACAGTACTAGGAAAAAGAAGAAGAGGCAGACAGAGAAAGCGATGGGAGAACAACATAAAAGAATGGATGGGCCTGACATTGAAAGAGGTTCTAAACAGGGCAAAGGATAGAGAGGAATGGAAATAGACGTTAAACAAGTCTAGCTTGGTGCCCCAACGGTCCAACAGACTAAGGAATAGATAAAGGTAAAAATTTAGTTTGCTCTTAAAATTAAAAAAAAACTTACTTCATCACACTGCTCAAGAAAATTGCTTTCGAATATCTCATCCTTTGAGGATGCTGTTGAGCTGGTGCTATCTTGGACATCCATAATTAAAGGTGACAAATAATTTAGTCATAGTATGGAACAAGAAATTAATTTTTAAGACAAGAACTTGGAACACTGGAATCATAAGCAACTGTTGGGAAGCTTTCTTAAAAATAGAAATAAAAACATCAGTTAAATAACAGTTGTATGAATTAAAATTGAAATTAAAAAAATACTATTATATATAG
>JADKLZ010002168.1:0-11596 GCA_021533235.1 Biomphalaria straminea
AAAAATTTCTATTTATTCCCAGTGTTTTTAGTATTCTCACTAAAACTGTATGCATGCAGTAATAAATTAAAATTATTACTGATATGTAAGGTATAAAAATATCTCAATTATTCAAACAGAGTGCAATGTATATGTGAGTTCCAATTTATGAAATAATCACACAACTTATTTACTTGAAGTATTTTTTTTTTCAATCTAATTTTTATTGTGAGATTTTTCCATTCATTGATAAGATTTCTTACATAATGAACTGGAGATATGGTTATAACTGTATAATGTGGTCATTCAACAATCATGATTATTACAAATTCTGATTAAATGCATTAATGTTTGCCTTTTGTTTTGACTTTCTATAGATTGTCATAAATATAATGTTTTGTCGTTTTTTTTTCTAGTTGAATTTCAACAAAGCTTTGCTAAACAAATTGTGGTGCCACCGTAAAAAGAGTTAAATTTATTAAAATCAGTGTACAAAAATAACACAAAGTCTAAAGGAACTCATCAGTAAAGACCATCTTGCAGAGAACAGTACTAAGGAAAAGAAGAAGTGGTAGACAGAGAAAGTGATGGGAAGACAACATCAAAGAATGGAAGGCAAAAGACAAAAGTAAAATGGAGAAAAATGATTGACAGATCAAATGTGGTGCCCTAACAGGCTAGGGGATAGGTGAAGGTGAAAAGAAAACAAAGCTATAAAAACAAAAATTGATAAAATATTTTTACTTTAATCTTTGTAGCAGGTTTCTAAAATGTTTAAGTAAGTATTAAATTATACTTAACATGTTAAAAATGTATAAGCTCCCAAAAATAATTATAAGTACCCCAATACATGGATTTAAAAATGCACACTACAAAATGAAATACAAATGCTAAGTGCTGAAGCAATGAATGATGCAGACATAAGGCAGCACTAGGAACCAAATTTTTCATAAGGGTTGATATTTAATTAAAGTAAATGAAAATAAGGGTCAGTGTCAACCAGGGCACAAAACAATGACACCTCTCCCCCCCCCCTACCAAAACAGCGAATCTGGCTAGAACTAATTAAGTGAGCCAACCTCTATACCATATAGTCTCTTATTTTCGTTATATTATATTTAATTCACTATCTTCTCTCATTATAATGTGGTCCCTAGTAAAAAAAAAAGTAAAGTATCCCCTTGAAACCTTGCAATCTATGTGGCAGATGATGTTGAGGCCATCTGTTTCTTTGGCCGATGGGTTAACGAGCAGGGTGTTATGTGGCCAGCACAATGACCAACCGCCTTAACTTTCCCCAATTAAAGTCAGGTACCCATTAGAGTTGGGTGGACTCAGGGGCGCCCTAAAAATCCCGAAATTCAAAATCCCATCTTCACCGGGTTTCAAATCCAGGACCTCAGGTTCGGAAGCAGAGTGTATAACCATTTGACCACTGTGCCCCCGTGGTTCCTAGTGCTGCCTTTATATACATTATGTAAATAAAATGAAATGTAGGAATCAACATTTAGAAAAAAAACAACAGGATCACAGAAAATATCACAAGTTCCTAGAACACATTAACATTGAAAAGTTCTTATTGCAGTAAAATCTACTGATATAGATACATTTGTAAATGAATCAAAAGAATAATCACAGATTAGTACAAGAACTCAGCATATTTATAAAATAATCAAGAAAACCCTGTAGCTTTCTTTGAGATAAAAGAAATAATTTAACAACAACTCATTGAATCAAAAGTATAATCACAGATTAGTAAAGAACTTGATGCATATTTTAAAAATAATCAAGAAAACCTTGAAGCTTTCTTTGAGGTGAAAGAAATAATTGACAACATTCAACTCATTATTCAAAACTACTAATACATCTTAATTCAGGATTCTTCTCCTTTAAGATTTACACAGATAGAATGGACAACTCCAGTAGGTCATTGTAAAAGCAATATTCAAAACATTAAACAGTATGAACAGCTTGTCCATATCATGACTACTGATTAGTTTCATAGGGAAGTTTTTTTTTTAACTAAAAAAAATATTTTTTTATGGCTAATTGAAAATACTTAAGAAAAAATGTTTAGCTTCTATCCCATGGGTCTTCAGTTTGAATCTCAGACTGGAATTTGGAATTTCGGGATCTTAAGGATGCCCTTGAGTCGACCCAGCTCTAATGGGTACCTGACATAAGTTAGGGAAAGAAAGGGTGGTTGATCATTGGGCTGACCATATGACACCCTTTTTAACCATCAGCCTTAGAAACATAACATTTACATCATCTGCATTACAGAACACAAGGTCTGAAAAGGTGAATTCACTTGTACGTATAGAAATCGAAAAGCTTATTCTGGTTGGGTGTGCGGAGTGAAGAACTGGCTGACTGATACCTCCAGCCTGGTTGCCTTGATGGCCCATGATTCATAACCTATCTGCTGACATCATCCATGTCCTCGAAAGGTTTCGACTAGGAAGTAGATTATCTTTGACTCTGAAGGGACATCCAAACATTTTACAATGCTATTAGAGCAAGGAAGCTATCAGAGTGTAGGATGTAATTCTGTTAAGAAGGAACATCAGAAATTTATAAGGTAATTTGAAGTCCCCTGTCAATATGAAGTCTACAGCAAGTATATAAATATTGGAATTCAGTAAGATTGACATGAATTAAAAAGTTGAGTAAAATTTGTACTCTTTGAATATACAAATAGTTCAAGCGCCTTTCTAAACTACAATTCAAAATATAAGGCCCAAGCCTGCATTGGTAAACATGGGGTAAGGAGATACAGATTTATTAGAAGGATACAAAAAACTGTAAACTGAAGCTGCACTACAAGTAAATACATTCCTCTGGTTCAGGTTCAACTCTAGGACTGTGCTAGGTGTGTGCTAGGTGTGCTGCACACAAGGCCCAGCAAAGTGAGCACCGATGCTGCCAGTAATGCGACTCTTGCACAAGAAACAGAAGTTGCTCTTACAGTTCCAGCACTTGATGTGGTTGTTGTGGTCAGCGCCTTTCAGGTTGATCTGTTTACATGTTGGGCAGTAGGTGCGGTTGACCCCTAGTTCTGGGTTGACCTCCAGTTGAGCTTGAATGCGGAGGACCGCCTGTAGGAAATACAAGAACTTTCTAAAGAAGGGGAATTAAAGTAAAAAAAAACATACAAGCATGTAAAACACATTTCAAAAAATTATATTCTACAATCTTTTTTTAAAAATGGCTAGAAATTCAGTTCATTAGATGTTCTTTCAGGCTAGAGGATTGTCCCATTCAAGTTCAAACCCCTGCAGGACAAGAGAGGATGGTAGCAGGCAGGGTCCATAGAGCACACAACCAAGGAGTGGATATTTGGTGGTCACACTAATTCTGATTTTCATTTTTTTTTCAAAGCCCCCTTTTTAATAATAATAATAATCTTTATTGTCTGTGAGGAAATTTGTCTTACAATTTGTGCATTACACCAAACAAAACATTGTAACTATAAAAAAACAAAATGTACAATTATACCTGACTCAATCAAAATTTACATTTTAATTCCTCAGGTATTTAAAAAAAAATATAATCATATACAATTTTTTAACATGTGAGTGCTATGTTTAGCCATTGCAATGTCAACTTGAAATGTATATAAAGTTTAAATTTCATTCATAATTGGTTAAAGAACTAATGTTTAAAACTGTTTAAAATCCTATGGAGAATTGTGCAATAATTGTTAGGATTACAGACTGAAAATTCTCTTAGAAATGGGACACAATGAGAAGAAATTAGAGTAGGTCAACTTCAAATCTGAACTCTTCAACCAACGAGTACAAGATTATTTACAAAAAGTTTGCACCACTTCAAAGCCACTACTTTTTGTTAGGTTTAAATTTCATGAGTAGAAAATACACTTTAATGAGAAACCAGTTCTGCCTATTTGGGTATTACAAAATCTAACAGGTTTTAGAATTATCATATTCAAGATCTGTTATATGCAACCACTTAGCAGGTTAGTACCGTTAGCAGCACAAATATTTGTTGTAGTACACTGAACTCACATCAGGTGGATGTCTGACTGGAGCAGCAGGAGCTACAACTTCAGCTCCAGGGAAAAGTTGGCAGCCCTTTTGAAAATGACTGTAATCCTCAATCTTCTTCTTGCAAAGCCAGCAAAATGATTTACCACATCTACAGGTCATTTTGTTGCACCTAAAGAACACACAGACATGCAACAAATCACTGATTCAATAGTTTTTCTTACTTGTATTAACTAGAAAATAAATTAAATGATGAATTGGGAGTTGCATTCGAGTTGGAACCCACTAAATGTTTAACATTCATATGAAATTTAAATAACTTTTTTTTATGTTGGTTCATAACAGTAGGTAATGGTTTGCTTTTTTTCTTCTTCTTGATTTTGAAATACTTAAAGGGATTTCAATATTACTACATTCATTCTGATCTTAAAAGTTTTTAGTTCTTAAAGGGAAAAATGATTTAATGTGATCTTAATCAAATAGGAGGCACAGTGGCTGAGCGGTAAAGAGCTTGGTTTCCAAACCAAGATACCAGGTTCAAATCCTGGTAAAGACTGCGATCGTAATTTTAGGATCTTTGGACACCTCTGAGTCCACCCAGCACCAGACATTATAAGGAAAAGTAAAGGTGGTTGGTCGTTTTGCTGGCTTCATGCCCCCACTGTTAAACCTGGGCAACAGAATCAGATGGCCTTTACATCATCTGCCCTATAGAGTGAAAGGTCTGAAAGGGGAACTTTACTTCATCAAATAGATGTAATTGTTAAAGCAGGAAGAAAAAAGATTGTTTTCCACATTAGGTGAGGGTCATGTTGCTTTGAGGAACAGAATTTCAAGAATATCTTGTCTTCAATTTGCTTAGTATTGTTATATTACACAAGATCAGTCCAATTGACAAAAGCCTGTCCGTGGTTCTGGCTTTGAACTTTTTATGGCCTTACTGTATTGATTACTCATAAAACTCTTTTTTAAAATGTATCCTGATTGGGTATAATAATAATAAGGCCTGTCTTCAAGTCCAAAGATTAATGATGAATGCTAAGCTGTGACCTAGATATTTTGCCACATTGTTCAATCAGTGGTTGAAATTTTCTTTTGGTCTAAATTGTGTATCATGCGGCCTTTGTGAGTGACCTCCAGATGTCTCCTTCTGAGACAGCATAAAACCAGGTGTTCTCTTCTATATCAGCTAAGGCAAGTTGGCGTCTAAGCTGGTCTTTAAAGCGTTTCCGTGGGGCACCTCTTTTACCACCTTTAAGCTCACCACAAGAGACTGCTTTTGGGGGACGAACGATTAGGTACAAAACCTTAGACAAAGGCCAAGAATAAAATTGAGCAGTTTTTAAGTTAGCTTTAAAAATCTAGAGCAAAGAAAAAAACTAACCCTCCAATTTTCTCCACTTTAGCTCTACAGTGTGGGCAATCTTGAGTTTTGTTTTTTATCAAATTTTTCGCTTCAATTTCCTCTTGCAATTTTCGTCTGAGTTCCCGATATTTGGCAAACTGCGCTCCATTCAGTCCATCCACATTTTTGTGTTGGTCCATATTGTTTAGCAATTCCTCATCAGTCTGGCACGCACGGCCCTTTCAAGAGGAATATCTTTGATAGTTAAACAGTTAAAAAAAAAAATTCTAACAGTTATGTACATGGAGACAGGCAATGTAGTCAGTTCACATGGTTACAGCCATTTATTTGAAAATAAATACTTCCAAGATATGTCTTTTTGGTCAGTGTGATGGAATAAATTAAGAAACCTCAAAGATCAAGTTACATTTTCACAAAAACTTGTAATATACAAAAAAATTGCAATTTGAAATGAAGAAATGAAGATTATTACATCCCTGCTCAAACCTTCTTCATGGCAGCAGGGGATAGCATTGGGCAAGATTTAGGGCAAATCACAGGACAAGGCAGCCAAAATTAGTGGTAGCAAGTGACAATAGGGTCATTTTCACCTCACAGTTTAACTGCTTTGCTTTTAAAATTGTAAAAACAAAACAAATTAACACTAAGTTTACTTTTGTAGTTGAATATGAATTCATTTTAATATAAATTTTTAAAGAAATTGTGGCAAAAATAAAAATGGAGGTGTGTAATAGAGTGTGTGTGTTTGTTTCTTAGGTGAGAGTGAGAACAAAATTAGCAACTGGTTGGTGGCTAAGCAGTGTGAATGATGAGACATGAGCTGATTTGTTGTAATGCAAATGTTGAGAACAGCAGGCGAAGAAATTTGAAACAGTAATAACGAGTTATTTGTAGCGAGATCTTGTTTACTGTCACAGTGAAAATATGATCTTTCCAAGGAGCCACTTTATGTGATGATTTTAATGACCTTACAAGGTGTCAATATGTCGCAGTTATAATGTATAATCTTTTGCAGAAGTGATGTCACGATCATAAAGGATCTTTCATGGTGTTGAAGCTCTTTGACCTACGATCATAAGACTGACATGCTGGGGATCTACAAGGTTGCTAGCTGATAAAATGCTCTAAGATTATATTAGTTGATTCACTGAAGAAACATTTCTTTCAAAACACAGAACTTTAATTTGAAAATAGTATCAGCTATGTATAATATATTACACGAATAAACTGTATTAAAAATGAAATACTGTATATGATTCTACTGGAATAATTTACACAATAAAACATGATGAGTCTGAGAAACTATAATACAGATCTTAATAGTGTGAGCTCCATTTTCAGACTAGCTAAATGTCCATGTGTTCCATTAGTTCCAGCCAAAACATCATGTGACTATCTCTAGGCTCACAATTGGCTGACCTATCGGATTACAACATAACCTCATTCAGACCAATAGAAAAAAACTCTTATAAATAAATAAGCACACTAGGCATGGCCTAACATCATAAATGATATTGCCAAATTTGGACATGTTTTCAAAACCTATTGACATCTGTAGACGTTGAGATAAAAATAGATTGCATACATGACATTTACAATACTATTTGATATTACTACTACTAAATTGATTTCTTTTCATGTCAAGTTGACATCTACATTGTAGTAAAAGTTTTATTTCATATTGTTTAAAAAAGAACTTTGTTCAAGTTATTTCAAGTTCTAAAATTAAAAACATTGCTAACATCAGTTCAGTTGTACTAGCGATCCGTTGCTAAAAGTCAATGACCAACCAAGGACAAAAGGGGGTACATACATTTTTTTTTCTCTTTATATTTTTTTTTCCATTTGGAAAGAAAAAGAATTTCCTCAACTCACCTGATGCCATCCATGATCACACAATGTGCAGAAGGAAAAATAGCAGACAGTGCAGTGGGCCAAGTGGAGCTCTTCTTCAGCTTCAGCAATCACAAGACTATTACAGCGAGGGCAGTAAACAGTGTCAGACATGGCATCAAGGGTTTTCTTTGAATACAAGAGAAAAATGTTGCTTTGAATAGAGCATAAATAATTTAATATACATTCTAGTATCTCTAACAAGATGAGAAAATCTAAATTATTTTTTTTTATAAATTAAAATTTTTTTTTACTACTCTAAAATGTAAATCATAAAAATTCAGAATTGGCATCAACTTTGTTTGTTTTAAGTTTAGGATGTTCCTTCAGAGCTGAAGATACTCTACATCCTAGCACAAACCTCCTACTGGACGACGAGGGATGGAACCAAGCAGGTGATAAACATGAGACCATCAAGATGATGACAGTCCGGCACGCATACTGTACAACCAGGCAGCCATCCTGGCTACTCATGGCTTCAACACCTATATATCTATTATTCAATTTTTAAGATTTTTATATTTAATTTTAGTTGCTTTACATAATGATTAATTTACCTGTAGCAGGAGCTGCTCCCACCTCATGTAATCTTCTTGTCCTAACACAGCTTGCACAATGTATGGTGGAACTATAGCACTACACTCTCTGTCTGGGCATCTGGGGAACACACAAACAATATCTATCAGGATACATCCCGCTATTGACAACCCAAGACATTATTGGTAACTGGATATAAATTTGTCAAACCAGAAATTTTAAGAAAGTTCAGGTATTTATTCATCAGTTTGAATAGCCATTACAAGAGAAGTATTGACTCGACACACTATTGCTAGAAGGAAACAATTGAAAAAAAGCTAAAAAAAAAAACAGGAATTGATTTGATCCATTGTCATGAATACTAAACGGAAATAGATTATGGAGGGTTTCAAAGGTCTCATTCACAATGCAGTCAAAGGATTAAGAAATGAGGTCGTGTAAGTCGCTACAGTCTGCATTCTTTATGAATGTGGCATTTTGCATGAAGCGATCAGACAAGGATTTAAGAGAGAGATAACTGGTCCATGTGCGGCAATGAGTCTGTCCTTGTACGGTGACAAGGGGACCTTAAAACTCACTGCCCTCTTCCTTTCATGTGATAAGGGAGTAATCTCAGCATGTTTTGATTACTAATGGGGTTTCTGATACAGTACAGCCTGCCAGGCTATGTTTGTAATAGGAAATATGGAACTAACACAATAAAGGAAATATGAAAATAACACTATGAAAGGGCACAATAATGAATAAATAAAAAGACACATAAAAAGAAAAAAAAGTGTTGACCTTAAAGCTTCTACTGTGCCATCTTTAACATGCAGTTCACAGAACTCAGCCATACACTCATGGCAGAAAGTGTGAGGACAGTCGTGCATCCTGAAAAACTGGTAGCCAAGTTTCTCTTGGTAGCAGACATGACACTCGTGGGTACTTTGACAAAACTCAATATCCATTTGTTGCTGATTGTATCTGATGAATTAAAATTTAAAAAAAAACTTATTCAATAAACAGCTCTGGTCCAAGGATTTAGAAACAGAAGATATAATTAAAACGCAAGGGATTTTTTTTTAGAGGTTGATTAGTACATTGCTTGGTTTTCAGATTCCAGTTTGAATTCAGGGACGATTAGCATTATCAAGCTTAGGTTTTAGAACATTGTCAGTCAATAAATTTAGCTTTAATGGGCACGACATTAGAGAACCTTAGCAATACATTGTTGGGAAACGTTAATGCCACATTCATCTTAACTTCTGGAGCTAAACAATTAGAAAAATATGTATTTCATTTAAGTTTCTGTTTTCAATTAGTAGAATATCAAGATATTCTTATAGTTTTTAGAATTTAATCTCAATTACCATGTAAAGATAAGTTTATTTTATAATGTTGTTGAACAACATATTTACCTTTTCATAGTTGCAATGACTTCCCCTATTTCCTCATACCATGGCACAACATCAGAAAGAGAGGACCTTTGTATCTCTTCTTTGTGACTATCCAGTTCAGGTTGTATCACCAGATGGTCTTGGATCTCCAAGTGGCTATTAAAGGCAAGTTCTTTATATTCATTGTTTTCAATGCAACAAAAAATCAGTAAAGGTAATTAAAAAACAGTTTTAACTCTTTCTCTCCATAATTATTTTCCATGTATACCACCGTTGGAATTATTCATTTTGGTCATTTCTGTTTCACTACCCTGTTGGGATTTAAATTCAATAACTTTTGTGTATGTTATGAGGAAATGTTATAGTAGATATATAGTTATAGAAGAATGCATGCTCTTTTTTTAAAGTTTATAAAAAAATTAATATAATCTAAAGGGGTCTAATCAACGTTGGTATCATCAGTTAGGAAAGAAAGAGTTAAAAAAAATAAAAATAACAGATGAAGAAAATATGGGCCTCAAGAAAGTTGTGTGTATCAAGATTAGTAAAGCAAAGGTTTCCCCCTTTCAGAAACTTGCGATCTATGGGGCAGATGATATAAACAGGGGTGCCACCCATGAGAGCAAGTAAACCCTGAAACCTGAATTTCCAAATTTTACAAACCCTGAAATCGTAAACCCCAAACTTTACAAACCCTGAAACGCGACGTATATACAATTTAAACACAAAAACACCAAACACAAAAGAACAGTAGTAAATTACTACCTAGATCTATATCATAATATGTCCCCCCATATTTTAAATATGTAATTAGTAAGCCTATCATTATAATAGAGTTTGTGTGTATTTATTGCTAAAGGATTGCTAGAGGATTTAGTACAATTTTATATTAACTGAATGTTTATTCCCCCCCCTCCCAGTCATTTTAAATGTTTCTCTCTTTAACATTTGTTCCCTTATTACTCCTTTGAAAGCAGCCCAGTAAATCTGTTGCAACAATAAGATATTATATAATTAGATATTTAGTCCAGATCTACTCCAAAATGAACATTTAGATTTGGTTACTAATATTTAAATGTAGACCTAGATGGCTAGAATGTGCTGGACTGCTTCTACAATATACATCATTTGTATAGACTATAGAACTAAAATTAATTGACCAATCGATCTTGCCTCTATGTCTTCAGGTGAACCCCAACTTGTTAATTTTATTAATTCTTCAATCATTGATTCTAGTTATGATCTAAAAACGATGTGAATACGGTTTTAACTTATTTTAAATATTATTCCATCCTAAATCTAAATCCTAGGCTACCCCTAGGCCTAGACCAAATATAGCTCTAGACTCTAGACACAGACTCTATATTATATACTAGACTCTATGTCTCATTGAATCTATACAAATATAAAACACAGAGCGGGGGAAAGAAAAAAAAATAATTTCACAATCGTGAACTCTTTTTCTTTCTATTTCTATTTCTAATATCTAAGATTCTAGATCTATCATCTAGGACTAGGACGACTATATTAGTATATACTAATATAGGTCCTAGGTAGGCTACGCGAGTAGAACTTATCTCGACATCTCCTTTATGCCTTTATCTAGACTAGATCTAGATCTATACTAAATACGAGACTTTACAGTCTAGATCAGATCTAGATTGATTATAGAAATAGATCTGACTCTAAATCGAACCGAATCGAGGTGCGATCCGTAGGTCTATTGAATGTTTACACTCTAAAAAGAAAATACTGTAAATAAAGCTTAGACACGGCTTAGTGCGCATGTAAAGTGAAAGTCTCGCAAATCGCGAGATATTAAACTAGTCGATTTTATTTTAAAATGGCGGCTCGCGCGATCGGAACTAGCAAACTAAAATTAACGGGGAAAATGATACCGGTAGATCTATAAGAAATTTCGAAAAATTCTAAATCAACCAAAAACCCGTATTTTAACAAAATTGTAGAAGGCAAACCCGGAGGGGGGAAAAATCGGACCCCTCTAAACCCGGATTTCCGGGTTATCCCGGAAAAGTGGCACCCCTGGATATAAAGGTCATCTGTTTCTGTGGTCCACGGTCAATGAGGGTTTCATGTGGTCAGCACAACAACCAACCACCTTTACTTTTCCACAACTAATCAGGTACCCATTAGAGCTGGGGTGCCCTAAAGCTCCTGTAAAAATCCCAGTGATTGTCAGGATTTGAACCCAGGACCCCTGGTTCAGAAACCAGTCACTCTACCACTCAGCCACCCCAACTCAAAGATTAAGGAGGAGTGAAGTATATTCAGCACATCCAGTGCACACAACCTTTGTCTGCTGGTGGTTGGTTTGGGTTCTCTTTCCAATGTCCTTTAGGTAATATAAAATACCTATGAAGAGGGCTTGAGATTTGACACCTGACTAAAATACCTATGAAGAGGGCTCGAGATTT
>JADKLZ010002169.1:0-14285 GCA_021533235.1 Biomphalaria straminea
ACTATTAGGCGTATATCTTGTGCACTTGTACACAAATCTGAATAAAGCTTGTATCATTTTTTTAAACACTTAAATACAGCTTTCAGTTTCAATGTACAAAATAGTTAGAAATAGAAACGAAATAACATGACGACAAACGATGTGAGGCTATGTACGCTTGAGCTTGGCTTGGTTACCTATCAAAGGGTCTCGAGGTTCGACACCCGAGTCGAACAGAGTTTTGTTAATTAACTAAGCGCCTAAAGGAAGCACGGAAAACCTTCATCTAGATGCCCCTTCCACACACTTTTTCACGAAATATATTATAAAATGTTTGTAAAATGTTTGTAGAATGTTTGTAAAATGTTTGTAGAATGTTTGTAAAATGTTTTCGATGTTTCGAATGTTCCTTCAGAGTTGAAGATAATTTATCTCCTAGTCCAAACCTCCCGCAGGACGACGGGGGATGGGAGCGGGCAGGGTTTGAGCCCGTTGCCATCGATAAGTCCGAACGACAGTCCAACGCGCTAACCTCACGTCTAGGCAGGCATCCAGATTGGACCATAGCACTCTGAGCTGTAACCATGCAAGATGCGCTATATTAAAGCAATAAAAAAAAGAATAAAAACAATAACTTCAACATTTTAAAACAAATGCTTCGTCATAAGCGTCAGATTTATATCTGGAACCGTGCTAACAACGCATCAATTGCATCGTAACTAGATACACCTATGCACTAGAGCTTTGTGAGTTTTAGCATATGTTACGCTCTTTATCTCTTTTTTTTACCTCCTTATCTCTGTCTCCTTCTTTTTTCTCTCTCTCTCCACTTCTCCCTCTCTCTCTCCACTTCTCTATGAGTCTTGATTTGCTATATTCGAAATTCTAAATAAAGAAATAATTTAAATTCATATAGCGCCGAGAGCACGAAGATGCTTCGTAGACATTTCGTGATCACCAGACTAGAAATAACGTTTCTACATTGCACCAAAAGGAAGAAACAACGGTCTTCTAGTGAAAATCAAACGATCTCTGCAAACCAAAGGTTGAAATCTGTCTGCGGAAATGGTCTCATTACTCTGATATTACATTTACAAGCCTCGTTTTCCATTCAGCAGATTTTATGCTGCACGGACCTATAAAAAAAAGTATCACAGATGCCCATATTACCCAACATCCCATATTGCCTTACTATCCCCTAAACGTAGTCTAACAAATAGAATTAACTAAACATTCGAGAATAAGTGGGAAGCGTGGTCGAGAGGCTAAGAGGCGCTTGAACTTGCCTTGGCTCGGCTACCTAGAAGGGGGCTCGAGGTTCGACACCCGACTCGGGCAGAGTTGTGTTTACCGAGCGCCTAAAGGCAGCACGGGAAACAAACTCCTAGATACCCCCTCCCCCCACTGGTCCACAAATGAGATTGGACCAAAGCGCTCTGAGCATGCAATAAGCATGAAAGTAGCGCTATATAAAAGCAATAATAATAATAATAAACCTTGAATAATACAACATAGTAGAGACTTAGAGCAAGGAGAGTAGACATTGTCATAGAGTTCAGCTATGTTTGAGTTGTTTGATGTTTCACACATTTTATTTGTATAAAAAAATATCTTAGAGTCCTGTACTGGGCCCCAACCAATCAAAGGCCTTAGGCCACTGCCTAGTTTGCCTAGGCCTAAGGCCGACCCTATTCTAAGCGACTGTAAGAAATATTCTCCCTAATAGCTGGCCCCCCCCCCCCCAAACAGGCCTACAGAAGAGATCGGACTGTATACGTAGCTCAATGCCAATGATCATACTGTAAGCATGAACGTTGCACTTAATAAAAGCAATGAAATAATATATATATATTGCAGCATACAGGCTATATGTGAGGCGCAGTGGCTGAGCGGTAAAGCGCTTGGCTACCGAACCGGGGTTCTGGGTTCGAATCCTTGTGAAGACTGGATTTTTAATTGCAGGATCTTTGGACGCCTCTGAGTCCACCCAGCTCTAATGGGTACCTGACATTAGTTGGGGAAAAGTAAAGGCGGTTGGTCGTTGTGCTGGCCACATGACACCCTCGTTAACCGTAAGCCACAGAATCAGATGACCTTTACATCATCTGCCCTATAGACCACAAGGTCCGAAAGGGGAACTTTACTATTTTATACAGGCTATATAATAATCGAATGACACAATTTTATACAGGTGGAAATTAAACGAGGGACAAGACAAATTAAAGGGGAATTAAAAATACGTCTTCATTACCAGCCACATATTGCGACCCTTGCTGTTAGTGTCCTAAGTGTCAGGAATATAACATCACCTAGCAAGCCAGAAAGCAGCAGATCAACTTGTTTTGTGGTCATCAGCATCGTGCCAGGGAGAAGGTAATGTATTCCTTTAACATTTCAAAGTTTTCAAATTCTCTTTTAAAAAATGTAGGCTATCATCCAGGCAAACCAACAACTATGCAGAGTTTAAATCATTGTAACATCTTCTTATCTTATATAATACAGACGTTACTTCAACAAAGAAGATAATTACGTCCTACGCGTCATGCATTTAGTCATGCATATTAACCGATGAATTACATTCTGCCAATGCCAAGTCACTGGTTTTCCTGGCTAGCTCAGGCAACCCAGCTCTAATAGAGCTATGGAAGAGGGAGCATCTGCACAAATCTGTTCTAGCATATGAAATGAGGAATGTGCATGAATAGATCGACCTAGGGACACTCATAGGATGCAATCATCTTTTTTAAACTTACGTCTGTATTTTATAAGATAAGATAAGGTAACCCTGATAGAGTAAAAACAAATGACATTCGTGCCTCATGGGATACCTTATATGTATGTTTATTTTTTATCTCTATACAGTCGCCCTTCCTTGCAGCATTAAATCTTTCTTATTCCATATACTTGGACAAATTCGTACAAGTCCTCCTTCTTAATGCCATAGTGTTATTACAGCGAAAAACGAGTTACCTGAATCAGCCAGGAAAACCAATGACTTAACAGAATTTAAGCCACTGATTAAAACGCATGAATAGATAGACATATGGATGCACGTAGGATGTAATTACCTTCTCTTTAATTCTATTATGAAGTAACGTCTGTAATATATATATATATATATATAGGGAATAAAGGTAACAAACACACTTGAAGGTTTTCAGTTTTGATAAAATTACGTTATAGTCTATTCTAATCAAACAAAAGCAAATTAAAACAAGTTTGATTTTATATCAAATTAACCATTTTCTTCTTTAGGGACAATTTTGAAATTGAGATGCAGACATCTGACTCTTACCCCGAATGGGAACAGACATTTCTTTTTGATGGAGTCACATTATCAGAGGTAAAGTTGATTGAATTTTGTATGCAGCAAATAGACTGCTTACATCTAGAGCTACACTACAGTCTAGAATCTGGATCTATCCATCTAGTTAATATAAATAATTTTTAGAATTAGATCTAGAAATAATTGAAAACATATAATCAATCTCAACCTATTCGCACCATTTTTGATTTAATATGGAATGGAATATTTCTACTAATAAGCATTTTCATTTTGCATTAATTCTTTTGTATTTCAATTTTATATATGGCCAAAGACTAAAAAAAAAATTAAATAAAAACCTACATTTTTCTCATTTAATACACCGGAAGTACCTCTACCGATAGTTTGGAGTCTGACGACACTTATTCTTAGTTACCCTTAGTGTTGGCAGTCCTTTTATATATAGTCTATGGTGCAAACCAATGTCAACAAGTGTTAATTGAAGAGATTGGTTTGTGTGAGCCCTGTTGATGAATTCTATTTGATTTGTTACATTTATTTGTTAATTTTTAAATATTTTTAGATCTAAAATTTTGAATTGAAAACTGTTATTTCGAAAACTCAGCATTAAAGATATATTCTCACTGATTTTTTATAAAAGAATATTAATGCTAAATTGTTGTTTGTTGTTGTTTGAAATCACTGTTTTCGTACTAAAACGTTGCAAAAATCTCATGATCAATAAGATGTTATTCTGCATTTTTTAAGAAAGCAAATTAATGGCAAATGATTGTTTCACATTCACAAAGACTCAGAAATATGTTTTTACATTATTAACTCTTTCTCTCCGTAATTATTTAACGCTTTCTGATGAAATCAACGTTGGTATCGTCAGTTAGGAGAGAAAGAGTTAAGATATTTGCAACAAATCATTTATAGACTGTGTGTATTTGATGTAACCTATGCTATGTAGGTTTATTTAATGAGGCACTTTCTTGTGTCACACAGCTAGTCACTAAAGCCTTACAAATGACTGTGTGGTGCTACGAGGAGAAATGTGATCAGTTTGTTGGGGAAGTTTTGTTGGACCTGGTGCAAGCACAGCTAGATAACCAGGTTAGACAACTCATGCATCAGACTACAACATAACTGTTTAAAGGGCTGAAAGACACTACATGATTATCTTTCTTTGAAATGACAATTTATCTGCCCAAAAAGCAACTACTTATATCTTTATATTCTTTTGCTTTATAATTCTGCAAGTTTGGTCAAAAAATAAATGAATATAATAATTAAAAAAAATAATTTTCAAAATTTTAATTTGTAAATTATGATATAGGATTCAAATGTCATGCCAAATGACTATCTAATTTCTCTTCAATCTTATATATATATGTATTTATTTTCTTACTATAAATCTCAATATAAAAAAAATTGGTTCTCCCTTATTTTTATGAAAAACATATTACTATTAATGGTTTATTGAATTTGCTGTTTTAACTTATATTCAATTAAATTTTCTTGCTAAATCGTCGCAAAAATCTCATTTCCAATATTAGGTTGTTCCTCTTCTTTTTGGAAAAGAATAAATGCCAAATGATTGTTTCACATTCACTAACACTCAGAAATATGTACTCTAATTAAGATTAATGTTTTTATTTTATTAAGATATTTCAACAAATTATTAAATAGACTGTGTATAAACATCATATCAAGAATTAAAATCTATGCAATCAGACAAATTGTTTCAATTTCTCCTACTCTGTGTTAGAGAGAAGAAAAATAAAGAAGAATAAAATGTGGGAAGCA
The DNA here is from genome assembly GCA_021533235.1 of Biomphalaria straminea. NCBI lineage: Eukaryota > Metazoa > Mollusca > Gastropoda > Planorbidae > Biomphalaria > Biomphalaria straminea. Next base: position 5,054 of record JADKLZ010002169.1, read on the forward strand.
TGGTCGGGAGGCTAAGTGCGCTTGAACTTGGCTTGGCTTGGCTACCTAGAAGGAGGCTCGAGGTTCAATACCCAACTTGGGCAGAGTTGTGTTTACTGAGCGCCTAAAGGCAGCACGGAAAACCAACTCCTAAATACCCCCTACTGGGAAAATCGAACCAAAGCACTCTGAGCATGCTATAAGCATGAAAGTAGCGCCATATAAAAAAAAATAATTAAAAAGCTTTAAAATAAGTGGAAACCAATAACATACTTGAATATTATTCATTTTATTTTTATTGCTGGCATTTAAATGCTATTATTCCAATTATTTCATTGTTTCATATTAACAACTTAAATTAAACTTACTGGTTGATTGCTTTGATTAATAATCATTGTCACATATCGGGAGGCGCAGCAACTGAGAGGTAAAACACCAGGGTTCAAATCCTTGTAAAGATTGTGATTTTTTATTTTTGAATCTTTATTATAGGGTGCCTTTTAGTTCTCTCAGCTCATATAGGTATGGGGTACCTGACATTTGGGGAAAGTAAAGCTGTTGATCGTCTTGCTGGCTACATGACATGCTTGTCAATAATGGTACAATAATGTCCAATAGACGACATAGTCTGAACAGGGTACTTTACTTTTTAAAATATATGTTTTAATTTTGATAACTACAAAAAAAAAATGTGTGTGTCCTACTAATGTTCCTTTGCCAGGCTCAATGGTATAATTTAGAAGAACATGATGAGAATAGTGCCCCTTTGTCCCATCGTAGAAGTAGCCACTCGGCCAGCCTGTCGGCAAGTTTGACCAGTGGTTCTTTCAAAGATTCTTCCTTGTTCAGCCCAGCAGTTTCCCCAGAAGTGCCTTTACAAAGACAGCACCAACATTCGCCTTCATCTGTTGGTATGTTCATTTAGTATATCAGTTACACAAAATCTTTCATTGCATTTAATTTATTAAAAAGGGTTTTATTTTATAAAATGGTAAATTTTTTCTCATATATATTAAATATATTATTCTGCCATAAAAATATTTACATTATTTTAAATGATTAATTTACCTAAGATCAAATGTTAAGGCCTATTTGTTCAACTATGACTTTAAGCCCTTAAAAATTTTTAGTTAATTTCTTAGGACTTTTTATTAAAATATTTTGGCATTTCCATGCAAGTTACAAGACAAAAAAAACAGCCTTGTTGATAAAAGTATTAGTTAATAAATTAATTGTTAACAACACCAAAATGTAATTTTGAAAAATGTATTTATGTTACCAATTATAAAATACTTGTTAGTACTCAATGATTTTTTAAAAATCGCTTCAGGCTCTACAAATGTTTCCCCTGTGCCTTCTGGAACTTCTCATGTTGGGTCAAGGGAGTTCCATTTAAATAGTGGTGAGTCACTTTTTCACTTCAGCTTGTATAATACAGTTGGTCCTTGATAGTCTAACACAATTTAATCCAACCAGGGCCAGCTTTAGATAGTCGGAGGCTCTATGCAACATGAACTTGGTGGCCCAAATTGAAATAGAAAAACAAATAAAATATTTAAAACCTGGTGTACACCAACAACAATGTTGGGGAAAAGATTTGTTGTTTCATCTTTAAAAAAATTGTTTTTGAGTTCTGCGCAAGGCCCTCACCAATCAGTAGTCCTAGGCAGTGCCTAGTTTGTCTCTGTCTAAGGTCAGCCCTGATCCAACACCCACAATAATCTGAAGCTGTGCTGACTTGGCGATAAAATATACACCAACTTAACATGCATATTTTGACATGTGAATCTCTTCACGTCTCATTTGCATCTTGCTGTGTTGAGTAACAATATATTCTTGATTGTCTTTTTTTGATAGCAATAAGATAGTTTACCTGCCCTATTTTTTAGTGGCAAAAGGAACAAGCATTACTACATGAAATACAGATTTATAAAGAAAATTAAATGAATATTTTCTGTTTCTCATTTCCAAACTAGTTTCACAACCAGACAGTTTCACCACTAAAGTCAGGAAAAAGATGAGGACTACAGTGAACAAAATGGCTTCCTTGTCTCTTATTGAAAAGAAAGACAATGCAGGTTTGCTAAGTTTATTTCCCTTCTTAAACCTAGGTATCATTTTCTGATATCAAAGCTAAGCAAATCATCTTTTACAACCAGCTACAGCAGCAGTTCATAACCGTTTAAGCTTGGTGACCCATTTTTTAAATCCCACTCTCTGTCGCGGCCCCCCCCCCCACCCCGCTCCACTCACACACACACACAGACACACACAGCAATAAAAGAATAGACAAAAACAATCCATTTTTATTTATTGATTATTATGTTGAGTAAAATTTGAATTGGAGTATGAAGACGTAGATTGAACAAAAACAGAGAGGTACTGAGAGGTACTTCATGTTTGTTTATATCAACTTAGTTGTTGCTAGTCAGAATATTCTCACAAATATATTTCTTTTAGAATTAAACAATTATAGGCCTATTAATAGTTTTATTAAATTTTCAAACTATGCAACATTCAATAATGAACAGTTTCAAGGAAATTATAGAAAAAGCAAAGTCTACAGATAAAGTTTGTGGTGGCTGAATGGTAAAACATTTAGCTTCTAAACTGAGGGGTCTAAGGTTCAAAACTCAGTGATAGCTGGATTTTTTTTTTATTTTTAAGACACTCCAGTACCCACCCAGCTCTAATGGATACTTGAGGGGGACAGTGCCCGCCAACCTCCCTGTGGTGTCCTCTGGTAACCGGAGTAAGTTCACCCCCTGTTCTCGAGGTGTTCTGAAAAGGGCCAACGTTTTGGGAGCCCAGACTTTCCTAGCAGGCTCTCAAGCTCTCCTGGTGCAGAGTTCTGCTGGTGAAGTTTGGGGAAAATGCTAAGCTCTGATTGACATAACCCCTGCACTCTCGTCTGGTGTAGGGTTGTGCCTGTCAGGGCTATAGCCTATGCTGAACTGATCAGCCGCTGCCCTGGAGACTAGTGAAGGGTCAAGCCATTAATATTTGCGGACGCTAAATTGGTGGCTTTAAAAAAAAGGTCTCCTGCTCCACTCCACATGTAAAGTTTTTCTTAGACATAAAGCTATTTACTTTTTATTTGTTCATAGCATAATAGAAAAAGTAGCCTACAATCATTTTTATATTTTTCTTGCATGATATTATAAAATCCCTTATTTCTATTAATCCAAATACGATTAATTAAATTTTTCTTTATTCTTTTTTATAATTGAGCCAATAAATAAATAAAAAATCTTTTTTAACTGTATATTTTAGTCTTACCACAAATTCTTTTTTTTTTCAGGCTCAGATGAAAGCAGCCAAAGTGACCTGATAAGAAGATCTTCTGATAAAAGTGATAAAGGCACACCTCTCTCAAGAAGTCCTAATGCTATGAAAAGACGTCAAAACTCATGTAAGATTCTTTTTGTTCATTTCTTTTATCTTTCCATGCTTAGGATATATTAATTATTAGTAAGTCACAAATGAATTGTAATATTAACCCAATGCGTTAGGTTATCTGCCATGGTTGGACAAAGCAAGTCTCATCATCAATAGGCTAATTTTATAAATTAGAATTAAAACCTACTAACAGTATTTTTGGTGTTTATTCTGTTAAAAGTTTATTAAACTATTATTATTGTATTTATTTGCTTTTTATATTGTAATCCTTAATCTTGTTCATTTTTTTATAATATAAGTTTTACTTTGAAATGGGCCCAGAATTCATTAAAGAAAGTTCCTTTTTCACAACAACTTTCAGTTTGTGTATTAAATATTTTAAGTTAACTTTAGTTCACACACAAAGAATAAATTTAAATTAAGCATTGCATTCATCTTATTTCAGTAATGAAGTTGTTTCACAAGCTTTTTAAAAGTAGTTTTATTTTTTATCTATGTAGCCAACAAGCCCTAATCATTATTAAATCCTAATTATTATTAAGCAATAATGATTATTAAGCTCTATTCATTAATCATTCTAAGCATGGTCACATAAAGATCAGTGAAGTCTCTCAATGTTTCACCTTCACTATGTTGGGGCATCACACATGATTAAACTTCTGTTTTTGTTTTCTTGAATTTTCTTTTCTAACTTTATTATGTATGAATGAGACGATGATGAGCTATAAATAGATTTGTATCCTTAACGTTGTCCAACTAAACTTGCTCAGCTCAACCAGACCGCTGCAAGATGGAAGCATTCAGTTCTTTATCTGTATCAAGTGGTAATTAAATTTTAGGAATCATGACTTTAAAATTTTTGATTTTATTCCCCTAAGCATGCTGGATTTCATTTTTCATACTTTAGAAGCAAAACCAAAATGGAAAATATTATTTGTTTTAATTGGATGTAATATCTTTTTAATAAATCCAGAAGAATTTTCTACCACCCTAGGAACCTTCCCTCATTGATTAAATCCTGTTTTATTTATTGCATTCTTTTATTTTATAGTGATGCTGCTTTTTGATAACTTATAATAGAAAGGTTTTGGGGAAAACTATGTTCTGATTTTTTTTTTAAATTTTTCTATAGTCTGATATTCATGGTCATCCATTCTTCATATTGGTTCAGGTGTTTAAAACTTTATTTTTTTAGCTCCTATTTTTTTTTTACAACTTGTACATGTAGCTTATGCTTAGCCTATAGGACTATAATATATGTCAAAATGTCATGCAAGATATAATTATTTAATCAAAAATGTTCACACCTTATATTTAACCTATTTTGAGATGTTTGACTTTGATTTTTAATTAAAGAAATATATATATATTACATATATAGGTCTATATATATATCTATGAGATATCAAGGATAACATCTCACTGCTTGAACACTGTTGAATATAGTTGTGTAAATGAGAGCCTTTTATAGTCTTGTGAAAAAAATCGTAGTCATATTACTATAATTATTAATATTACTAAATTATCATCAAATAGGCTTTCTCTAAATTAAACTTACAACTAAATTAATTATATATAACTTCTATATGGTATAAATGTCAATTTTATACTCTCATGAAATACATAGGACTACAAGTCTAACTAGGTACAAGATAAAGGCACATTCCTCGTCCCATATGCTAGGACAAATCTGTACAAATGCTCTTTCTTCCTTAGTGCCATTAGAGCATGGAATGGGTTGCCTGAGCTAGCCAGGAAAACCAGTGACTTGGCAGAATTTAAGTCACTGGTTAATATGCATGACTGAATGCATGATGCGTAGGACATAATCATCTTCTTTTTGAAGTAATGTCTGTATTATATAAGATAAGACAAGTGATATTACTCTATATTACAAGATAAGATAATCAACAATAAAGTTAATAACTCTGTGAAATAAAATAAAAGCAAGTTGTAGAAATATAGAACCAATGAAAAAAGAAAACACTAGTAAGTTGTTTATGTATATTGATAAATTACTTCTTTGTAATATTTATAAGTCTATCACATAAATGTTAGCTATAATATTGGTTGGTAGTCTTTGACTGAAGTCTTTTATCTTCTTTTTTTTATATATAAACGTGATTTAATTAACTCACATAATATGTTTTTACAGATCATAGCATGGACCTATTGGCTCCACCATTACCTCCAAGTAGAACCAACAGCAGCTCAAGTTTCTTCCTTTCTGATGATGAAGACACTCATGGCAGGTAGTTATCTTTCCTTAGTTTTTAGTTTTCTTTTAAAATATATTTTGGCTGGATTGACTTTCATCATTGACGTAATATCTATCTTATATACGTAATATCTATCTTATATACGGTAGTTTTTTTTTTTAGTGCTTTATGCTGTTTTATGATAAACAATCACTTTATTCCCATTTCTGTTTGAACATTCTTTAATATTTCTTTCATTTCTTTTCATTCTTAAGAGGTTTAGCTTTTAATATTCACACTGTAATCTACTGAAAAGAATTTGTTCTATCAAAATTTTGTTTTATTGTCATAGTTAAATAATCACACACCAATACGTTTATCTTTTGAAGTGTTTCTTCTGCACCACCTGACCGCCCCCCACAAGATGGAGAGGATGCAAACTCAACCTTGGGTCCAGGTCAAATTCCTCCTAAACTTTCTACTGGTAAGTATTAATGTAAGTCATGATGATATTGTAATAATGGCTGGTAATAATGACTTTACATTTAAAGATGCACTGTCGATGCAGAGGGTGACTCTATAAACTAAGGCAAGGGACATGAATAAATATGCTTTGGTCCATAAATATTTATAGATTTTCAATTATGACTTTAAGTGTTTTTTTCTTGATTAATATAAGCAGAACAAGTTTATGTCACAGATTAAAGTGTTTGGTTATTGTACCTTATTGTAGCCTAGTTGGGTAAATTTTGTGAATATAGAGCAGTAAAATGTAAATAGTGATTGGAAGGAAGGTCATACGAGAGATGAAGAGGAAACTTAGCATAGTTTTAGTCATTGGTTAACATGCATGACTAGATGCATGACCTGAAGGAGGTAATCATCTTCTTTTTGGAAGTAACATCTGTATTATATAAGATAAAAGTCTAGTCAGTAGTTGTAGCTTGTCAGTAGTTGTAGCAAGTCAGTAGCTGCAGCAATTTAGTAGTTGTAGCAAGTCAGTAGCTGCAGCAATTCAGTAGATGTAGCAAGTAAGTAGATGTAGCAAGTCAGTAGCTGCAGCAATTCAGTAGTTGTAGCAAGTCAGTAGCTGCAGCAATTCAGTAATTGTAGCAAGTCTGTAGCTGCAGCAATTCAGTAATTGTAGCAAGTCAGTAGATGTAGCAAGTCAGTAGCTGTAGCAAGTCAGTAACTGTAGCAAGTCAGTAGTTGTAGCAAGTCAGTAACTGTAGCAAGTCAGTAGTTGTTGCAAGTCTGTAACTGTAGCAAGTCAGTAACTGTAGCAAGTCAGTAGTTGTAGCAAGTCAGTAACTGTAGCAAGTCAGTAACTGTAGCTGAAATGATTTTCTTCACCAAAGTACAATAAGTTGACTATTTTATCTGTATCAGTTAAGCTCAAACTAGATATTTTATCAAAAAGTATTTTCGTTTCCATTCTGCGTCTAATATAAATCTTTATGCATTTTTTCACTAACAGAAAATATAGTTTGGGGTAATATCAAGTTAGGCTTCATGGTGTCCAAAGGTCAGCTAGAAGTGGACATTATCTGTGCGGTTGGACTAAATAAATCTGGTACATCACAACCACCAGGTATTTAAATACATTTGATTCTAATGTGTTTTCCTTTTCCAAACTTTATTAGAATAGTTTACACCAATAGCACTTCGATGTTTGTAAAAATCTAAAAGCTTGAGCCAGGAGCAGCCTAAGCAGTGACTTGAGCCTTGTGCATCTATCAGAGGCGTAGCTAGGAATTTTCCATCGTTTGGGGGGCCTGGGGGGGTTTGACCTCTTTTTGTGGGCCCCTGCATTTCACATAATATTTAATTTCTAGTAAAAAAAACACCCAGTTGGGGTCTGGGGGGGATTTCTTATTTTCCCCCCACCTCCCCCCACCATAGCTATGCCAATGGCAACTATAACAAAATTAGTAGGCATAGGCTCTCTTTCTCTCTCTCTTTTTATATACATTGGAGGCTTTTTGGCTGACAGGCTTGATTCCTGGTGAAGATTAAGATTTTTACTTTTGGAATCCTTAGGGCACCTCTGAATCCACACAACTCTATTGGGTACTTGAAATTAGTTGTATAAAAGTAAAGGTGATTTGCTATTGTGCTGGCCACATAACACCCTATTTAAGTATAGACCACAGAAACAGATTACCTTAACATCATCTTAGCATGAATATAATATTAAATTAAAGGATCTTTTTATAGTATCAATAACTTTTATTTTCAAAATAAACAATTTATTCTGCAAGCTATCAAATGTGTTTCTTTGATTTCATGAGATGTAACTATTTTGTCTCATGTAACAATATTTACTTCTTCACTTAGACAATATATCATTATTGATTACCTGAGTTTGGCATTCATACTTTTTTTTTCTGGTTAATGTCAGCTAAAAGTAAAGACCTGATTAATTTAAATCAGTACTTACAACACAGAATTAAGATGAAAAAAAATTTTCAGATACTTACGTGAAAACATACTTAGTTGAAGGTAAAAAAGTCATTCAACGAAAGAAAACATTGGTTGTGAAGAGCTCCTTTGATCCTGTGTACCGGAAGAAGGTCAAGTACTCTGCATGCAATGTCCATGGAAGGATTATGAAGGTTTTTTTAAGTTTTTTTTACATCAATTTCTCAATTTCAAGATGCTTTAAATTCTTTGATACATGCTTTTAGTCATTGCATTTGTTTAACAAGTTCCATTTACGTAAACTCTACAAAAACTGTCACTGTGTTTTGTAACATGTCTTATGTCAGGTCTGCATCTGTTACCTGTTACCTATCCCTTAGTCTGGTGGACCGTTGGGGCACCAAGCAAGACCCATAGACCTTCTTTCTCCATTCCTCTCTATTCTTTGCCCTGTTTAGAAATTCTTTCAAGGGGTAGGCCCGTCCATTCTTTTATGTTGTCTTCCCATCGCTTTCTCTGTCTGCCTCTTCTTCTTTTTCCTGGTACTGTTCCCTGGAGGAAGGTCTATGCGAGTACCGAAGATCTTGTTATATGGCCGTAGATTTTAAGCTTGCATTTTTTCACAGTAGTTAGCATGTCATCATGGGGCCCGATCGCTGCAGTAACCCTGTCTCTAATCTCTTGGTCTGTGATGCAGTCTTTAAATGTGATGCCTAGGATCCTTCTGTAGCATCTCAATTCCATTGCTAGGATCCTCCTCACTAGCTCTGCAGTCAGCGTCCTAGACTCACAAGCATATAGAAATGTGGCACATCAGTCTGATTTTGGTGCCGAGGGCTAAGCCTTTGTCTTTCCATATTAACTTAAGTTTAGAAAGGGCTGCTGTGGTCTGCATCTCTAAGAACTATTAAAAACTAATGTTACTACCATCTTCATCATCTTCATTCGTACAAGAAGTAATGAAATTTATTTTTGAGGCTAAGTACGCTTCAACTTGGCTTGGCTGCTTATGAAAGGTGCTTGAGGTTTGACACCAGACTCGAGCAGAGTTGTGTTTACTGAGCGCCTAAAGGCAGCACAGAAAACCTTCTCCCAGATATCCTCTACCCCACTGGTCCGATAAATGAGATTGGCCCATAGTGCTCTGAGCATGCTATAAGCATGAAAGTAGCGTTTTATAAAGGCTATAATTTATTTATAAGATGTTTTTGTTAGTTTCTCATGTGCATTAAAAA
>JADKLZ010002170.1:0-14158 GCA_021533235.1 Biomphalaria straminea
ACTATTAGGCGTATATCTTGTGCACTTGTACACAAATCTGAATAAAGATTGTATCTTTTTTTTAAACACTTAAATACAGCTTTCAGTTTCAATGTACAAAATAGGTAGAAATAGAAACGAAATAACACGACGACAAACGATGTGAGGCTATGTACGCTTGAGCTTGGCTTGGTTACCTATCAAAGGGGCTCGAGGTTCGACACCCGAGTCGAACAGAGTTGTGTTAATTAACTAAGCGCCTAAAGGAAGCACGGAAAACCTTCATCTAGATGCCCCTTCCACACACTTTTTCACGAAATATATTATAAAATGTTTGTAAAATGTTTGTAGAATGTTTGTAAAATGTTTTCGATGTTTCGAATGTTCCTTCAGAGTTGAAGATAATTTATCTCCTAGTCCAAACCTCCCGCAGGACGACGGGGGATGGGAGCGGGCAGGGTTTGAGCCCGTTGCCATCGATAAGTCCGAACGTCAGTCCAACGCGCTAACCTCACGTCCAGGCAGGCATCCAGATTTAACCATAGCACTCTGAGCTGTAACCATGCAAGATGCGCTATATTAAAGCAATAAAAAAGAATAAAAACAATAACTTCAACATTTTAAAACAAATGCTTCGTCATAAGGGTCAGATTTCTATCTGGAACCGTGCTAACAACGCATCAATTGCATCGTAACTAGATACACCTATGCACTTTGTGAGTTTTAGCATATGTTACGCTCTTTATCTCTTTTTTTTTTACCTCCTTATCTCTGTCTCCTTCTTTTTTCTCTCTCTCTCCACTTCTCTCTCTCTCTGCACTTCTCTCTCTCTCTCTCCACTTCTCTCTCTCTCTCTCCACTTCTCTCCCTCTCTCTCTCCACTTCTCTATGAGTCTTGATTTGCTATATTCGAAATTCTAAATAAAGAAATAATTTAAATTCATATAGCGCCGAGAGCACGAAGATGCTTCGTAGACATTTCGTGATCACCAGACTAGAAATAACGTTTCGACATTGCACCAAAAGGAAGAAACAACGGTCTTCTAGTGAAAATCAAACGATCTCTGCAAACCAAAGGTTGAAATCTGTCTGCGGAAATGGTCTCATTACTCTGATATTACATTTACAAGCCTCGTTTTCCATTCAGCAGATTTTATGCTGCACGGACCTATAAAAAAAAGTATCACAGATGCCCATATTACCCGACATCCCATATTGCCTCACTATCCCCTAAACGTAGTCTAACAAATAGAATTAACTAAACATTCGAGAATAAACCTTGAATTATACAACATAGTAGAGACTTAGAGCAAGGAGAGTAGACATTGTCATAGAGTTCAGCTATGTTTGAGTTGTTTGATGTTTCACACATTTTATTTGTATAAAAACATTTCTTAGAGTCCTGTACTGGGCCCCAACCAATCGAAGGCCTTAGGCTACTGCCTAGTTTGCCTAGGTCTAAGGCCGACCCTATTCTAAGCGACTGTAAGAAATATTCTCCCTAATAGCTGGCCCCCCCCCCCCCAAACAGGCCTACAGAAGAGATCGGACTGTATACGTAGCTCAATGTCAATGATCATAATGTAAGCATGAACGTTGCACTTAATAAAAGCAATGAAATAATATATATATATATTGCAGCATACAGGCTATATGTGAGGCGCAGTGGCTGAGCGGTAAAGCGCTTGGCTACCGAACCGGGGTTCTGGGTTCGAATCCTTGTGAAGACTGGATTTTTAATTGCAGGATCTTTGGACGCCTCTGAGTCCACCCAGCTCTAATGGGTACCTGACATTAGTTGGGGAAAAGTAAAGGCGGTTGGTCGTTGTGCTGGCCACATGACACCCTCGTTAACCGTAAGCCACAGAATCAGATGACCTTTACATCATCTGCCCTATAGACCACAAGGTCCGAAAGGGGAACTTTACTATTTTATACAGGCTATATAATAATCGAATGACACAATTTTATACAGGTGGAAATTAAACGAGGGACAAGACAAATTAAAGGGGAATTAAAAATACGTCTTCATTACCAGCCACATATTGCGACCCTTGCTGTTAGTGTCCTAAGTGTCAGGAATATAACATCACCTAGCAAGCCAGAAAGCAGCAGATCAACTTGTTTTGTGGTCATCAGCATCGTGCCAGGGAGAAGGTAATGTATTCCTTTAACATTTCAAAGTTTTCAAATTCTCTTTTAAAAAATGTAGGCTATCATCCAGGCAAACCAACAACTATGCAGAGTTTAAATCATTGTAACATCTTCTTATCTTATATAATACAGACGTTACTTCAACAAAGAAGATAATTACGTCCTACGCGTCATGCATTTAGTCATGCATATTAACCGATGAATTACATTCTGCCAATGCCAAGTCACTGGTTTTCCTGGCTAGCTCAGGCAACCCAGCTCTAATAGAGCTATGGAAGAGGGAGCATCTGCACAAATCTGTTCTAGCATATGAAATGAGGAATGTGCATGAATAGATCGACCTAGGGACACTCATAGGATGCAATCATCTTTTTTAAACTTACGTCTGTATTTTATAAGATAAGATAAGGTAACCCTGATAGAGTAAAAACAAATGACATTCGTGCCTCATGGGATACCTTATATGTATGTTTATTTTTTATCTCTATACAGTCGCCCTTCCTTGCAGCATTAAATCTTTCTTATTCCATATACTTGGACAAATTCGTACAAGTCCTCCTTCTTAATGCCATAGTGTTATTACAGCGAAAAACGAGTTACCTGAATCAGCCAGGAAAACCAATGACTTAACAGAATTTAAGCCACTGATTAAAACGCATGAATAGATAGACATATGGATGCACGTAGGATGTAATTACCTTCTCTTTAATTCTATTATGAAGTAACGTCTGTAATATATATATATATATATATAGGGAATAAAGGTAACAAACACACTTGAAGGTTTTCAGTTTTGATAAAATTACGTTATAGTCTATTCTAATCAAACAAAAGCAAATTAAAACAAGTTTGATTTTATATCAAATTAACCATTTTCTTCTTTAGGGACAATTTTGAAATTGAGATGCAGACATCTGACTCTTACCCCGAATGGGAACAGACATTTCTTTTTGATGGAGTCACATTATCAGAGGTAAAGTTGATTGAATTTTGTATGCAGCAAATAGACTGCTTACATCTAGAGCTACACTACAGTCTAGAATCTGGATCTATCCATCTAGTTAATATAAATAATTTTTAGAATTAGATCTAGAAATAATTGAAAACATATAATCAATCTCAACCTATTCGCACCATTTTTGATTTAATATGGAATGGAATATTTCTACTAATAAGCATTTTCATTTTGCATTAATTCTTTTGTATTTCAATTTTATATATGGCCAAAGACTAAAAAAAAAATTAAATAAAAACCTACATTTTTCTCATTTAATACACCGGAAGTACCTCTACCGATAGTTTGGAGTCTGACGACACTTATTCTTAGTTACCCTTAGTGTTGGCAGTCCTTTTATATATAGTCTATGGTGCAAACCAATGTCAACAAGTGTTAATTGAAGAGATTGGTTTGTGTGAGCCCTGTTGATGAATTCTATTTGATTTGTTACATTTATTTGTTAATTTTTAAATATTTTTAGATCTAAAATTTTGAACTGAAGACTGTTATTTCGAAAACTCAGCATTAAAAATATGTTCTAACTGATTTTTAAAAAAAAATATTAATGCTAAATTGTTGTTTGCTGTTGAGTGTTGTTTGAAATCACTGTTTTCGTACTAAAACGTTGCAAAAATCTCATGATCATTAAGACGTTATTCTGCATTTTTTTAAGAAAGCAAATTAATGGCAAATGATTGATTCACATTCACAAAGACTCAGAAATATGTTTTTACATTATTAACTCTTTCTCTCCGTAATTATTTAACGCTTTCTGATGAAATCAACGTTGGTATCGTCAGTTAGGAGAGAAAGAGTTAAGATATTTGCAACAAATCATTTATAGACTGTGTGTATTTGATGTAACCTATGCTATGTAGGTTTATTTAATGAGGCACTTTCTTGTGTCACACAGCTAGTCACTAAAGCCTTACAAATGACTGTGTGGTGCTACGAGGAGAAATGTGATCAGTTTGTTGGGGAAGTTTTGTTGGACCTGGTGCAAGCACAGCTAGATAGCCAGGTTAGACAACTCATGCATTAGACTACAACATAACTGTTTAAAGGCTGAAAGACACTACATGATTATCTTTCTTTGAAATGACAATTTATCTGCCCAAAAAGCAACTACTTATATCTTTATATTCTTTTGCTTTATAATTCTGCAAGTTTGGTCAAAAAATAAATGAATATAAAAATTAAAAAAAATAATTTTCAAAATTTTAATTTGTAAATTATGATATAGGATTGAAAGATTTCATGTCATGCCAAATGACTATCTAATTTCTCTTCTAACTTATATATATATATGTATTTATTTTCTTATTAAAAAACTCAATATAAAAAAATAGGTTCTCCCTTATTTTTATGAAAAACATATTATTACTTAATGGTTTATTGAATTTGCTGTTTTAACTTTATATAAATTAAATTTTCTTGCTAAATCATCACAAAAATCTCATTTCCAATATTAGGTTGTTCCTCTTCTTTTTGGAAAAGAATAAATGCCAAATGATTGTTTCACATTTACTAACACTCAGAAATATGTACTCTAATTAAGATTAATGTTTTTATTTTATTAAGATATTTCAACAAATTATTAAATAGACTGTGTATAAACATCATATCAAGAATTAAAATCTATGCAATCAGGCAAATTGTTTCAATTTCTCCTACTTTGTGGTAGAGAGAAGAAAACTAAAGAAGAATAAAATGTGGGAAGCATGGTCGGGAGGCTAAGTGCGCTTGAACTTGGCTTGGCTTGGCTACCTAGAAGGAGGCTCGAGGTTCAACACCCAACTTGGGCAGAGTTGTGTTTACTGAGCGCCTAAAGGCAGCACGGAAAACCAACTCCTAAATACCCCCTACCCCAGACTGGGGAGATTGAACCAAAGCACTCTGAGCATGCTATAAGCATGAAAGTAGCGCCATATAAAAAAAACAACTTTAAAAAGCTTTAAAATAAGTGGAAACCAATAACATGTATACTTGAATATTATTCATTTTATTTTTATTGCTGGCATTTAAATGCTATTATTCCAATTATTTCATTGTTTCGTAGTAACAACTTTAATTAAACTTACTGGTTGATTGCTTTGATTAATAATCATTGTCACATATATTGGAAGGCGCAGCGACTGAGAGGTAAAACACCAGGTTCAAATCCTTGTAAAGATTGTGATTTTTAATTTTTGAATCTTTAGGGTGCCTTTTAGTTCTCTCAGCTCAAATAGGTATGGGTACCTGACATTGTTTTACATGTTTTCGGATGTTCCTTCAGAGTTGAAGATAGTTACTTCCTAGTCCAAACCTCCCGCAAGACGACGGGGGATGGGAGCGGGCAAGGTTTGAAGCCGGGACCATCGATAAATCCAAACGACAGTCCAGCGTGCAAACCGCTCGACCAGGCAGCCATCGGGGAAAGTAAAGGCTGTAGGCAGTCATGCTGGCTACATGACATGTGTGTTAATAATGGTACACTTTTGTCTTAAAGATGACAAAGTCTGAACAGGGTACTTTACTTTTAAAAATTTATATTTTAATTTTGGTAACTACAAAAAAAATTTTTTGTCCTACTAATGTTCCTTTGCCAGGCTCAATGGTATAATTTAGAAGAACATGATGAGAATAGTGCCCCTTTGTCCCATCGTAGAAGTAGCCACTCGGCCAGCCTGTCGGCAAGTTTGACCAGTGGTTCTTTCAAAGATTCTTCCTTGTTCAGCCCAGCAGTTTCCCCAGAAGTGCCTTTACAAAGACAGCACCAACATTCGCCTTCATCTGTTGGTATGTTCATTTAGTATATCAGTTACACAAAATCTTTCATTGCATTTAATTTATTAAAAAGGGTTTTATTTTATAAAATGGTAAATTTTTTCTCATATATATTAAATATATTATTCTGCCATAAAAATATTTACATTATTTTAAATGATTAATTTACCTAAGATCAAATGTTAAGGCCTATTTGTTCAACTATGACTTTAAGCCCTTAAAAATTTTTAGTTAATTTCTTAGGACTTTTTATTAAAATATTTTGGCATTTCCATGCAAGTTACAAGACAAAAAAAACAGCCTTGTTGATAAAAGTATTAGTTAATAAATTAATTGTTAACAACACCAAAATGTAATTTTGAAAAATGTATTTATGTTACCAATTATAAAATACTTGTTAGTACTCAATGATTTTTTAAAAATCGCTTCAGGCTCTACAAATGTTTCCCCTGTGCCTTCTGGAACTTCTCATGTTGGGTCAAGGGAGTTCCATTTAAATAGTGGTGAGTCACTTTTTCACTTCAGCTTGTATAATACAGTTGGTCCTTGATAGTCTAACACAATTTAATCCAACCAGGGCCAGCTTTAGATAGTCGGAGGCTCTATGCAACATGAACTTGGTGGCCCAAATTGAAATAGAAAAACAAATAAAATATTTAAAACCTGGTGTACACCAACAACAATGTTGGGGAAAAGATTTGTTGTTTCATCTTTAAAAAAATTGTTTTTGAGTTCTGCGCAAGGCCCTCACCAATCAGTAGTCCTAGGCAGTGCCTAGTTTGTCTCTGTCTAAGGTCAGCCCTGATCCAACACCCACAATAATCTGAAGCTGTGCTGACTTGGCGATAAAATATACACCAACTTAACATGCATATTTTGACATGTGAATCTCTTCACGTCTCATTTGCATCTTGCTGTGTTGAGTAACAATATATTCTTGATTGTCTTTTTTTGATAGCAATAAGATAGTTTACCTGCCCTATTTTTTAGTGGCAAAAGGAACAAGCATTACTACATGAAATACAGATTTATAAAGAAAATTAAATGAATATTTTCTGTTTCTCATTTCCAAACTAGTTTCACAACCAGACAGTTTCACCACTAAAGTCAGGAAAAAGATGAGGACTACAGTGAACAAAATGGCTTCCTTGTCTCTTATTGAAAAGAAAGACAATGCAGGTTTGCTAAGTTTATTTCCCTTCTTAAACCTAGGTATCATTTTCTGATATCAAAGCTAAGCAAATCATCTTTTACAACCAGCTACAGCAGCAGTTCATAACCGTTTAAGCTTGGTGACCCATTTTTTAAATCCCACTCTCTGTCGCGGCCCCCCCCCCCACCCCGCTCCACTCACACACACACACAGACACACACAGCAATAAAAGAATAGACAAAAACAATCCATTTTTATTTATTGATTATTATGTTGAGTAAAATTTGAATTGGAGTATGAAGACGTAGATTGAACAAAAACAGAGAGGTACTGAGAGGTACTTCATGTTTGTTTATATCAACTTAGTTGTTGCTAGTCAGAATATTCTCACAAATATATTTCTTTTAGAATTAAACAATTATAGGCCTATTAATAGTTTTATTAAATTTTCAAACTATGCAACATTCAATAATGAACAGTTTCAAGGAAATTATAGAAAAAGCAAAGTCTACAGATAAAGTTTGTGGTGGCTGAATGGTAAAACATTTAGCTTCTAAACTGAGGGGTCTAAGGTTCAAAACTCAGTGATAGCTGGATTTTTTTTTTATTTTTAAGACACTCCAGTACCCACCCAGCTCTAATGGATACTTGAGGGGGACAGTGCCCGCCAACCTCCCTGTGGTGTCCTCTGGTAACCGGAGTAAGTTCACCCCCTGTTCTCGAGGTGTTCTGAAAAGGGCCAACGTTTTGGGAGCCCAGACTTTCCTAGCAGGCTCTCAAGCTCTCCTGGTGCAGAGTTCTGCTGGTGAAGTTTGGGGAAAATGCTAAGCTCTGATTGACATAACCCCTGCACTCTCGTCTGGTGTAGGGTTGTGCCTGTCAGGGCTATAGCCTATGCTGAACTGATCAGCCGCTGCCCTGGAGACTAGTGAAGGGTCAAGCCATTAATATTTGCGGACGCTAAATTGGTGGCTTTAAAAAAAAGGTCTCCTGCTCCACTCCACATGTAAAGTTTTTCTTAGACATAAAGCTATTTACTTTTTATTTGTTCATAGCATAATAGAAAAAGTAGCCTACAATCATTTTTATATTTTTCTTGCATGATATTATAAAATCCCTTATTTCTATTAATCCAAATACGATTAATTAAATTTTTCTTTATTCTTTTTTATAATTGAGCCAATAAATAAATAAAAAATCTTTTTTAACTGTATATTTTAGTCTTACCACAAATTCTTTTTTTTTTCAGGCTCAGATGAAAGCAGCCAAAGTGACCTGATAAGAAGATCTTCTGATAAAAGTGATAAAGGCACACCTCTCTCAAGAAGTCCTAATGCTATGAAAAGACGTCAAAACTCATGTAAGATTCTTTTTGTTCATTTCTTTTATCTTTCCATGCTTAGGATATATTAATTATTAGTAAGTCACAAATGAATTGTAATATTAACCCAATGCGTTAGGTTATCTGCCATGGTTGGACAAAGCAAGTCTCATCATCAATAGGCTAATTTTATAAATTAGAATTAAAACCTACTAACAGTATTTTTGGTGTTTATTCTGTTAAAAGTTTATTAAACTATTATTATTGTATTTATTTGCTTTTTATATTGTAATCCTTAATCTTGTTCATTTTTTTATAATATAAGTTTTACTTTGAAATGGGCCCAGAATTCATTAAAGAAAGTTCCTTTTTCACAACAACTTTCAGTTTGTGTATTAAATATTTTAAGTTAACTTTAGTTCACACACAAAGAATAAATTTAAATTAAGCATTGCATTCATCTTATTTCAGTAATGAAGTTGTTTCACAAGCTTTTTAAAAGTAGTTTTATTTTTTATCTATGTAGCCAACAAGCCCTAATCATTATTAAATCCTAATTATTATTAAGCAATAATGATTATTAAGCTCTATTCATTAATCATTCTAAGCATGGTCACATAAAGATCAGTGAAGTCTCTCAATGTTTCACCTTCACTATGTTGGGGCATCACACATGATTAAACTTCTGTTTTTGTTTTCTTGAATTTTCTTTTCTAACTTTATTATGTATGAATGAGACGATGATGAGCTATAAATAGATTTGTATCCTTAACGTTGTCCAACTAAACTTGCTCAGCTCAACCAGACCGCTGCAAGATGGAAGCATTCAGTTCTTTATCTGTATCAAGTGGTAATTAAATTTTAGGAATCATGACTTTAAAATTTTTGATTTTATTCCCCTAAGCATGCTGGATTTCATTTTTCATACTTTAGAAGCAAAACCAAAATGGAAAATATTATTTGTTTTAATTGGATGTAATATCTTTTTAATAAATCCAGAAGAATTTTCTACCACCCTAGGAACCTTCCCTCATTGATTAAATCCTGTTTTATTTATTGCATTCTTTTATTTTATAGTGATGCTGCTTTTTGATAACTTATAATAGAAAGGTTTTGGGGAAAACTATGTTCTGATTTTTTTTTTAAATTTTTCTATAGTCTGATATTCATGGTCATCCATTCTTCATATTGGTTCAGGTGTTTAAAACTTTATTTTTTTAGCTCCTATTTTTTTTTTACAACTTGTACATGTAGCTTATGCTTAGCCTATAGGACTATAATATATGTCAAAATGTCATGCAAGATATAATTATTTAATCAAAAATGTTCACACCTTATATTTAACCTATTTTGAGATGTTTGACTTTGATTTTTAATTAAAGAAATATATATATATTACATATATAGGTCTATATATATATCTATGAGATATCAAGGATAACATCTCACTGCTTGAACACTGTTGAATATAGTTGTGTAAATGAGAGCCTTTTATAGTCTTGTGAAAAAAATCGTAGTCATATTACTATAATTATTAATATTACTAAATTATCATCAAATAGGCTTTCTCTAAATTAAACTTACAACTAAATTAATTATATATAACTTCTATATGGTATAAATGTCAATTTTATACTCTCATGAAATACATAGGACTACAAGTCTAACTAGGTACAAGATAAAGGCACATTCCTCGTCCCATATGCTAGGACAAATCTGTACAAATGCTCTTTCTTCCTTAGTGCCATTAGAGCATGGAATGGGTTGCCTGAGCTAGCCAGGAAAACCAGTGACTTGGCAGAATTTAAGTCACTGGTTAATATGCATGACTGAATGCATGATGCGTAGGACATAATCATCTTCTTTTTGAAGTAATGTCTGTATTATATAAGATAAGACAAGTGATATTACTCTATATTACAAGATAAGATAATCAACAATAAAGTTAATAACTCTGTGAAATAAAATAAAAGCAAGTTGTAGAAATATAGAACCAATGAAAAAAGAAAACACTAGTAAGTTGTTTATGTATATTGATAAATTACTTCTTTGTAATATTTATAAGTCTATCACATAAATGTTAGCTATAATATTGGTTGGTAGTCTTTGACTGAAGTCTTTTATCTTCTTTTTTTTATATATAAACGTGATTTAATTAACTCACATAATATGTTTTTACAGATCATAGCATGGACCTATTGGCTCCACCATTACCTCCAAGTAGAACCAACAGCAGCTCAAGTTTCTTCCTTTCTGATGATGAAGACACTCATGGCAGGTAGTTATCTTTCCTTAGTTTTTAGTTTTCTTTTAAAATATATTTTGGCTGGATTGACTTTCATCATTGACGTAATATCTATCTTATATACGTAATATCTATCTTATATACGGTAGTTTTTTTTTTTAGTGCTTTATGCTGTTTTATGATAAACAATCACTTTATTCCCATTTCTGTTTGAACATTCTTTAATATTTCTTTCATTTCTTTTCATTCTTAAGAGGTTTAGCTTTTAATATTCACACTGTAATCTACTGAAAAGAATTTGTTCTATCAAAATTTTGGTTTCTTATCATAGTTAAATAATCACATACCAATACGTTTATCTTTTGAAGTGTTTCTTCTGCTCCACCTGACCGCCCCCCACAAGATGGAGAGGATGCAAACTCAACCTTGGGTCCAGGTCAAATTCCTCCTAAACTTTCTACTGGTAAGTATTAATGTAAGTCATGATGATATTGTAATAATGGCTGGTAATAATGACTTTATATTTAAAGATGCACTGATGCAGAGGGTGACTCTATAAACTAAGGCAAGGGACATGAATAAATATGCTTTGGTCCATAAATATTTAGGCCTATAGATTTTAATAATGACTTTAAGTGTTTTTTTCTTGATTAATATAAGCAGAACAAGTTTATGTCACAGATTAAAGGGTTTGCTTATTGTACCTTATTGTAGCCTAGTTGGGTAAATTTTGTGAATATAGAGCAGGAAAATGTAAATAGTGATTGGAAGGAAGGACATACGAGAGATGAAGAGGAAACTTAGCAGAGTTTTAGTCATTGGTTAACATGCATGACTAGATGCATGACCTGAAGGTGGTAATCATCTTCTTTTTCGAAATAACATTTGTATTATATAAGATAAAAGTCTAGTCAGTAGTTGTAGCTTGTCAGTAGTTGTAGCAAGTCAGTAGCTGCAGCAATTTAGTAGTTGTAGCAAGTCAGTAGCTGCAGCAATTCAGTAGATGTAGCAAGTCAGTAGATGTAGCAAGTCAGTAGATGTAGCAAGTCAGTAGCTGTAGCAAGTCAATAGATGTAGCAAGTCAGTAGTTGTAGCAATTCAGTAGATGTAGCAAGTCAGTAGCTGTAGCAAGTCAGTAGATGTAGCAAGTCAGTAGCTGTAGCAAGTCAGTAGATGTAGTAAGTCAGTAGATGTAGCAAGTCAGTAGCTGAATAGCTAAAGTAATTCTATTCACCAAAGTAGTCCTACAATAAGGTACAATACGTTGATTATTTTATCTGTATCAGTTAAGCTCAAACTAGGCATTTTTTCTGTTTCCATTCTGCGTCTAATATAATTATTTATGCATTCCTTCACTAACAGAAAATATAGTTTGGGGTAATATCAAGTTAGGCTTTATGGTGTCCAAAGGTCAGCTAGAAGTGGACATTATCTGTGCAGTTGGACTAAATAAATCTGGTACATCACAACCACCAGGTATTCAAATACATTTTATACTAATGTGTTTTCCTTTTCAAAACTTTATTAGAATAGTTTACACCAATAGCACTTCGATGTTTTTAAAGATCTCAAAGCAGGAGCCAGGAGCAGCCTAAGCAGTGACTTAAATTGAGCCTTATGCATCTATCAGAGGCGTAGCTAGGAATTTTCCATCATTTGGGGGGCTTGGGAGGGGGGGTTGACCTCTTTTTGTGGGCCCCTGCATTTCACATAATATTTAATTTCACCCAGTTGGGGTCTGGGGGGATTTCTTATTTTCCCCCCTCCTCCCCCCACCATAGCTATGCCAATGGCAACTATAACAAAATTAGTAGGCATAGGCTCTCTTTCTCTCTCTCTTTTTATATACATTGGAGGCTTTTTGGCTGACAGGCTTGATTCCTGGTGAAGATTAAGATTTTTACTTTTGGAATCTTTAGGGCACCTTTAAATCCATACAGCTCTAATGGGTACCTGAAATCAGTTGTATAAAAGTAAAGGTAATTTGCCATTGTGCTGGCCACATGACACCCTCTTTAACTATAAACCACAGAAACAGATGACCTTAACATCATCTTAGCATGAATATAATATTAAATTAAAGGATCTTTTTATAGTATCAATAACTTTTATTTTCAA
Source organism: Biomphalaria straminea (assembly GCA_021533235.1). Taxonomy (NCBI): domain Eukaryota; kingdom Metazoa; phylum Mollusca; class Gastropoda; family Planorbidae; genus Biomphalaria; species Biomphalaria straminea. The sequence goes on from JADKLZ010002170.1 coordinate 12,737, forward strand.
AATAAACAATTTATTCTGCAAGCTATCAAATGTGTTTCTTTGATTTCATGAGATGTAACTATTTTGTCTCATGTAACAATATTTACTTCTTCACTTAGACAATATATCATTATTGATTACCTGAGTTTGGCATTCATACTTTTTTTTTCTGGTTAATGTCAGCTAAAAGTAAAGACCTGATTAATTTAAATCAGTACTTACAACACAGAATTAAGATGAAAAAAAATTTTCAGATACTTACGTGAAAACATACTTAGTTGAAGGTAAAAAAGTCATTCAACGAAAGAAAACCTTGGTTGTGAAGAGCTCCTTTGATCCTGTGTACCGGAAGAAGGTCAAGTACTCTGCATGCAATGTCCATGGAAGGATTATGAAGGTTTTTTTAAGTTTTTTTTACATCAATTTCTCAATTTCAAGATGCTTTAAATTCTTTGATACATGCTTTTAGTCATTGCATTTGTTTAACAAGTTCCATTTACGTAAACTCTACAAAAACTGTCACTGTGTTTTGTAACATGTCTTATGTCAGGTCTGCATCTGTTACCTGTTACCTATCCTATCCCTTAGTCTGGTGGACCGTTGGGGCACTAAGCAAGACCCATAGACCTTCTTTCTCCATTCCTCTCTATCCTTTGCCCTGTTTAGAAATTCTTTCAAGGGGTAGGCCCGTCCATTCTTTTATGTTGTCTTCCCATCGCTTTCTCTGTCTGCCTCTTCTTCTTTTTCCTGGTACTGTTCCCTGGAGGAAGGTCTATGCGAGTACCGAAGATCTTGTTATATAGCCGTAGATTTTAAGCTTGCGTTTTTTCACAGTAGTTAGCATGTCATCATGGGGCCCGATCGCTGCAGTAACCCTGTCTCTAATCTCTTGGTCTGTGATGCAGTCTTTAAATGTGATGCCTAGGATCCTTCTGTAGCATCTCAATTCCATTGCTAGGATCCTCCTCACTAGCTCTGCAGTCAGCGTCCTAGACTCACAAGCATAAAGAAATGTGGCACATCAGTCTGATTTTGGTGCCGAGGGCTAAGCCTTTGTCTTTCCATATTAACTTAAGTTTAGAAAGGGCTGCTGTGGTCTGCATCTCTAAGAACTATTAAAAACTAATGTTACTACCATCTTCATCATCTTCATTCGTACAAGAAGTAATGAAATTTATTTTTGAGGCTAAGTACGCTTCAACTTGGCTTGGCTGCTTATGAAAGGTTCTTGAGGTTTGACACCAGACTCGAGCAGAGTTGTGTTTACTGAGCGCCTAAAGGCAGCACAGAAAACCTTCTCCCAGATATCCTCTACCCCACTGGTCCGATAAATGAGATTGGCCCATAGTGCTCTGAGCATGCTATAAGCATGAAAGTAGCGTTTTATAAAGGCTATAATTTATTTATAAGATGTTTTTGTTAGTTTCTCATGTGCATTAAAAA
>JADKLZ010002179.1:8134-46445 GCA_021533235.1 Biomphalaria straminea
TGTTTCTCAAACTTCGTCGAAAAAAAACAAAACAAACCTATATAGTCATGTTGAGGCATTTCTCATGATAGCTTAGGGGTCTGTGGGAGGGCTGGAAGCCTACTTATAAGTGGGGTTCGGGACGAAGCTTCGACGCCAAAAGCGTTTTCTTGCATTCTTTACTGCAGAAACGCATTCTTATGACATCTGCAGCTAATTATTCATCGTATGTTTGTCACTTTGTTTTGTAACAAAACTATAATTCAAAGTTCGAAAAATTCGGAAGTGGTAAGGAAAATGAAGTGTTCCAATTTGATTCCAATCTAATTTTTTTTTTTTTTTTGAATTTTTAGGATTCAAGCATAAATTGCGAGCTATAGTCCCTCATTTATTTAACAAGAAAAATATCAGATTGAGTAAAGGTTAGAAAAATGACTAGTAAAGAATATTTGGGTTCAGAGCACCACCGTCGCTATCGCTAGGGACAGTTACTGAAAAAGAATGCAGCCGTAACATTGGAGAGTTGGCCAAGTAGTCTGTTGTTGTCAAGACTGTAAATTACGCTTGACACATGCAACGCTTCTCTCTGAACAACTAGTAGTAAACCAATGAAGTCGAAAACAATCGCAATCAACAAACCGAACACTCAAAGACATCTGCTCAGTGCCTGAGATATCTGCAGTTTCATCTCTAAATACATAGAAAATGCAAATAATTCATGATGCTACAGTTCGTATTTTTTGGTCTATTGCAGCTGCCAGTGCTCCGTTGAACCAAATCAACGTTTTGACTTTGACGATTGCATGTGAAGAACTTTCTGGTATCTATTATATTGTAAACTTGTGGACATGTTTAGCCTGCTATTTTATCGGGCGCTGAAACCGACCGGAACTCCGCAAAACTCTTTTTTTCAAAGGAAATAAAACATTTATCACATCGAAAGATAATTGGCAAATTAATTAATAAGATCTAAACTAAATATTTTTCCCTTTGCAACTTCTTGTGTGACTAAAGAGACTAATCCTTTGTACTTTCACACTTCTTTCTACTACTATTATGAATGGCATCTGCAACCCAGGACTTTCATTTAATGCTCGCTCTTCATGTGGATCTATCCAGCACCACATTTTCCCAGCTGTTGATGCCGATTTTGAAGAGATTTGTGTCGCGATTACATACATCAGTATTCAGTATAGTTTAGCAGTGGACGACCAGCGAATAGCCTACATGCCTTCTGTTAAATCAACATTCAGGATGTCTTGTGGAAGTCGATCTTGTGGCATTCATAATAACTATAGCTATGTGCAAATGAAAACAAATCGTAACGACCAACATGCTTTAGACATCCTTTATAGTGCAAAGAATTCCAAGCCTATAGTAAGTAAATCGTACATGGTCGGACATGAATTACAGATTGGCCTATTCTAGTAACAATAATAGCGTATCTTTACAACTATACTTCAGTGGAAGCACTACTTGTTAAGTTACTACACTTTACAATAGTCCAATGATACTGATAGGCCTTTAGATTTACACTTAGAAGATGATGCGCACATTTTCCTGAACATTAATTTATTAAACTCTTGAATCAATAATGCATGGGCGCCAGCAGGGGGAGGGGTACATGGTGGTGCACTTGCACCCCCCCTGGATCCTGACTAAATCTACATCTACGTAATTTAAAAAAAAAATCTGGAAAATGTATTTCATTTCAAAATATTTTTTTAAAAAGGCTAAAATGTGGCTACTCAGAATTCAGAGGAATGCACGTACAGTGGAAGCACTATATGTTCAGTTGCTACTTACAAGTTCATTGATTTGGTGGTGCGAAAAAAGGGCTAGAATTTGGCTACTCAGAATCCAGGGGGGTGCAAGTGCGGGCGCCCATGCTTATGAGCATCTAAATCTAGATCTATCTGTCCTCAAAATTATTGTTAAGTTTGATAATCAATAATGCATGGGGGTAGGGGAATACGTGGAGGTGCTCTTGCACCCATGCGGATTCTGACTAAATCTACATCTACGTAATAAAAACACATCTGGATGATGTAGGCTATTTCATTATAAAACATTTTTTAACAAGATTACAAAGAGAGTTTGTGTGATATACAAACTCAGAGGCGGCCCCCGTCGGAGTCGGATCCCTGTCAGATCCGCCTATTTGCAAGATGTTTCGGATGTTCCTTCTGAGTTGAAAATAATTAATTTCTCGCTGGACGACGGATGATGGCGAGCAGGGTATAAACCTGCCTTATCTTGATGTTTGCGCACTAGACTTTAGTTCGGATATATCGTTGGTCCCTGGCTCAATTCCTGTATGCTCCCATCCTTAAACTATCGCAATATTTCTGAAAGAACAGTAAAGGTTAAATCATATTTTCAAAAGCCTTTAGTGTTTTTTTTTCTAACCGTGACGGACAGACCAACTAACAGACAAAACGCACAAAAATATGCTTCTTTCATTCTAATGGGGGCACTAAACAATTTTTTTTAAATCTGATTTTTTTTTAAATTTAAGAAATTAGTTTAGAATCATGTCATTTCCGGGCTTTACGCTAGTACACGAAAGCCGCTGCTAAAAGTTAATTTAAAAAAATGTGCATGATATCTACATGCCAAAAGCATTTCTTATAGTAACATTTCCTCCCTTACATTTACGTAATTGTTTCAGAATTGGTGTTTTGTTATTAAAAAATCGCTTGCATAATTAATTTTATAAATTAAACGGTTTGCTTTTAGAAAACTAAAAGTAGCCGTTGCACGTAAACCGCATTTAATGGTGAAAAAATATTTTTCGTATCCCTTCTAGTTTAGGCGCCCTGAGTGTGACAGACGGACATTTTGCACAAACCTAATAGCTGCTTTTCCCCTTACGGGGGCCGCTAAAAATTGGCTACAATGTGGCTACTCACAATTAGGAGGCACGCACGTACATGGTGAAAAAAAAATACTAAAATTTGGCTACTCAGAATCCAGGGGGGGGGGGTGCAAGTGCACCCCTTTGCATCCCCCTGCGGGCGCCCATGTGTGTGTCATACCTCTGTCTGTGCTTCCTTATGCCCATTTGGTTTAGTCACTTCTCTTATGAATGCTGGCTAACTAAACAACATTGACTTGAGGTACTTAGTTTGCTGGTCTGTCTGGTTGTTCCATAGATGTATTTGACAGTTTATAAGCCTTATTGATTCCTGTAATGACTATGTGTCCAGGCATCCATTGTAATACATTTGTGATATTATATAATGGATTATCTCTTATCAGTTTTGTCAACTCTCTTGGGGTAGATGACGTGTTGTTAGTCACTTCTTGAAGAGTGGATTGAGAATATGCAAAGACAACAGAATCTGGTGGTGTTTCGGTTAGCTTGTTCTTGGCTGTCTGCAATGCTATAGTGGTAGCTTCGACTTTGGCCAGGAAGTCTGAGCACACTGAACAGTAATCGACACAGGATGTAATCGATATGTTTTTGGATACCTTTCTAGCGTAGGCTACCCAATTTGAGCTCCAACGGATTTGATTCCTTTGTTAGGCTATCCATGTCTTTTATAAATAATGATGAATTTTTTTTTAACTTTCGAAATTGCCGACATTTGATTTCAAATGTTACCATTATTATTATTTTAGATAGCGCTACTTTCATGCTTACAGCATGCTCAGAGCGCTTTGGTCCAATCTCATTTGTGGACCGGTGGGGGGGAGGGGGTATCTAGGATACGGTTTCCCGTGCTGCCTTTGGGCGCTCAGTAAACACAACTCAGCCCGAGTCGGGTGTCGAACCTCGAGCCCCCTTCTAGGTAGCCAAGCAAGCCAAGCTCAAGCCGCACTTAGCCTCTCGACCACGCTTCCCACTATACCATTAGTATAAATTAACTCATTTAAAAAGTATTGAGCTTATAATGTTGCAGACTTTAATGTAGGCCTACTCCTGGTACGCTAAATTATGAAAGGTCCTAATAAGAATGGCTGTCTAGTCGTGCTGCATTCGCGCTGGACTGTCGTCCAGTTGTCTCGATGGTCCCGGGTTCATATCTTGCCCGCTCCCACCTCCCGTCGTCCAGCGGGAGGTCTGGACTAGGAAGTAAGTTGACTTCAACTTTGAAGGAACAACCGAAACATGTACACAATTTTAGAAAGAATTTAAATATTTGACTCCTTAAACATTGGGAAGAATGTTATATTTTTTAAAAATAATTTATTCATAAGACATATATTCTAATATGGATGGTTAGTGACGACGCAAAAACAATATTCAGATCTCTAATGGGCTCGCTAAACATTACAGTCTGCAATGTCTACATTCAAATATACACTAAGGAAAATCCGATGCCGAGGACGGAGTTAGACGGCGAAAAGAAAATTTAATTCTAAATCGACCATCCGCGGACAATTGATTCATCTTCTTTTTTGAAGTAACGTCTGTATTATATAAGATAAGAATTGTTATGCCTGCGATGGAAGTGGGAAAAGGTATAGATCTAGATCTAGGTCATAGCTGGGACTGCATAGCCACGGGAAACACTGGATTTGATATGCAGGTTTCGGACTCAAGAAAAGCCATACATATTTATATAGACTTAGATTATAGATAAAATATTGGTAGGCTACTAAAGATCTATACACAAAATGACGATCGTTTTTATGTGTAAATTCTTAATTTGCGAAAAGTGTCGTTATCAATTAAACGACACTCTGTACAGTCTGTGCTACTGTCAGTAAAAATAGCAATGGGAGGGGCTCTAAGTTACAACGACGTAGCGTAAAGCGTAGGCCTAGGCCTAGTGCTAGAGTGAGCCAGTGAGACATTTGAAAAGAATTTCTGGTTTCCGGCACAGTGACGTCATTTTAAATTAGGAACGACAATTCGTAACTTTGGGCATTGGAGGGGCACCCGAGGGCTAGAAAATAAGGCAGGTAACATTTATAGATTAATATAGATCTAGAACTCATAGACCCATACATAAGTTACATATCTTTTTGTTTTAATAATATAATTCTAAAGTCGTAAATTAGAATTACTTACATTAGTTAGATATAGAATATAGATCTAGTATCATCTAGCGGCTAGCGTACTTCAGATCCTGACACCTAGTCATTGCCTAGCGGCTAGTGTCTTAGTCTGTCTATAAATAAACTCTACTATCACTCATTATCAGTCATCATTGTAGAAGAAGACGACATAATCTAGAATATGATAGAATTACTATCATAGATAATAGATTTCATAGTAAATTCATAGAATAAGACTAGATCTGTTATAATCAAGATCGAGACATCTCAGTAATTGTAAGATAAGATCTCAGAATCATTAGATTAAGATGTAGAGACAGAGTATAGTTACATAGTATGTGAATGTGTAGACTACTAACTACCACTGTCCACTGTCAAGTACTATATATACTATAGTCTATAGACCAGGCATGTCAAACTCATTAAGGCATGATTAAGGTGTGTGGGCCGCATAAATACTTACTATGACCATCAGTTCCAAAAAAGCCTTAATTTATGGTTGGTGCACCATCCGTTGTTAGACTAGATAGCTTAACCAAAGATAAATTGTACTGCAATATCACCTCCTGTTATTTCTCAAAAACATCCTCGCTTGTTGTGGTTTTATGCATAGAACAGAGCTCAAGTAGTTCCTCATGTATCTCAAAATTCCTGTCATAGGCCCTTATGAATTTAGCCAACTGTGCTACACCCGTTACATCAGTTGATTTATGGAGAGCCAATGAAACTAATTCAAAATCTTTAATTTTTTACGCAATCTGACAAACATATCATTGTTTCTATCTATCAAAATGTTCCTATTTAACGCTATTTCTGTGAATGCTTTCACCTTTTCTGGACAAATTACTTTAACGACACACTCCTTCATAAAATCACATTCACTAAATGATTTGCCATGGCTTGCTAATTAAGTTTGACAAAATGTAGCTTGCTTTGACTGCAGACTCACTCTTCGTTGTTCAGTTTAACAAATAATATTGTTCAATTCAAGTAGCTTGTCATGTTTTATTTTCTAGTGTTACAGTTTAACATTATTTTGATATTTTTTTAGGTGGCCACGCAGGCCGCATACAAGGTGGTCGCGGACAGCACTCGGCCCCTGAACGCTGTGTTTGACATGCCTGCTATAGATACTATAAAAATATATAGATCTAGTGTCAATGACTATAGTCACTATAGAATAGGTTATAAATAAATAGATTAGTTATTAGTATAATAAAAATAAGTAGATCAATAGGGCAAGGCAATCATCGGCAATGCAATACTTAATGATAATGGTTAATCATAGGGATAGTATTAGTTAATTCTATACTATACTTTTACTTATACTTACTAATATATAATATTACTAGTCGACCGGCGGCATAGCATATGATACGCCGCTATTTTGCAAGGCTGGCCTTAGGCACTGCAACTTTTGCGACCGCAGTGGGTCCCGCACTTTCTTTGGACACGTGTTAATTTTTAGATGTATAAATTATTAAATTAAACTATTTTATAACTTATAACAGATTTCCAGCGGCCTCTTGATTTACCAGGAGCCCCTGGAAATCTCCTGAAATGTTATATAATATAGGCCTACGAAAAAGTCCTGGAAATCTCCGGAAATTATTAAAATCTTTTGTAAAGTAAAAGTAAATTAAAAAAAAAATATCCGGAAATATATATATAATAGATAAATATCCGGAAATGGAAGTGAGATTAAATTATGACAAATTGAGAAGAAGAGAATTATAAACACCACTTTCATTCACAAAATAGCGTAGTGCGGCATGCTATGCTATTTTGTGAATGAAAATAGTGCAGATTGGGATACACCATTTTCCATTCACACCATGCTGCGCCATGGGATCTTCCCTATTTACTTGTTGCATGTTGTTTGAGCTTGTCTTTTGAGAATTATAGATATAGATTATAATAATATAATATAATTAGATCTAAGTATAGGTCTAGACTTTTCTAGCCAATCAAGTTAATCTCTTGAGTCTAGAGATAAAATTTGATTAAATTATAGAACCAAAACAAATTGATAGATTCTAGATTCTACATAATTAATAATCTTAATATTGTAATATTAATAATATATATAGTGACAATTCACTACATTTAAATTGATATAGAATGGACCTATCTATAATTTTATTACTAATATTAGTCTACATTATATTTTATATAATATTATTAGTTCTAGATCTATATATACTTATACTTATAATCTAGACTTCATACTTAATTAGATCATTAGTAGATTCTGAATCTTCATCAACTAGATTTTTAAGTTAGATTTTTTTAGGTCCATCAGTTGTAGCCTTCTCGTCTACCTGCATTAGAAATATAGGTCAAAATATTCAAGCATGCCCTGCTGCCACTCAATACACACACTACTTAAAAATAAAAGCCCTTCTGAACTCCCAACTACACACTTTTTGTTCCTTATTTTTGTATACAGCCAACATTACAACAACATTGCATAATTTTTGTTATTCTTCAATAGAAAGCCCTATAGTAATATATATCCCATCTACAAACTTTCAGACTGCTTCACTTTTTGTTGCATTCTTTAATTGAAAGGTCAATAAAGCACAGTTTTAAACAGAGCATGCACTTCTTTGAATCGGCCATTGCATCCTAGCATATATCGGTATATACAAATGTCCCTAAACTACAAAACTTGTACCTTTATATGACAGGTATGGATGAATAAATTATTGAAACTTTAAGCAGTTTAAAAGAAGAAACATCACTAATTGCAAGCGAGGCCATTATATTCAAAACATTTTGTCAGTCATAGATCTAGATATGCACCTTATTTACAATACCCATTTCCACAAACAGTATCATAGCCCCCCCCCCCAAAAAAAAAAAACAAAACAAAACAACCCACTAACACACTTTAAAGGGAAACTCTCATGGTTTTGACAATTTTCGATATAATATGTGTTTTGATTTACAGATAATGAATATATTATTCTTTTTTTTTAATTTGCAAGAATAACTTAGTAATTGATGTTTTTCTGACCTAATTTTTCTGCGCATCCAAAACGGTCAGATTTTCACAGAATTTCTATGTGACGTCACGAACAGATACACAAATCCTATGCTACTCCAAGTACCTACTGAATAATGGAAAGCCAAACAGTCAAGTTTACATCTTCGTAAAAGAAATATATCTTCGTCTATGCAGTTAGATCTAAATATTGTAAGGAAAGAAAAAAAATGTGTGTTGAAAGTAGATTTACATGCTTGACTAACCACGGCAGTGTGTATTTTCTCGTCTGACCACTAAACACACAACAAACATTATCGCTTGGTTGTCTTGTCATGACCGACTACACGTAGTCTAGACTAGCCTTACACTGACCAGTTTGTTCTAATCAGTTAGACACACAATATATTTACTTCTTGGGATAGGGAGAGGTTTAGATGAATTTTTTTTTTCTCGAGTTGGTTATCCTAATGCTTTTAATCTCCCTCTCTCTATATATAAAACTATAGAATAGCTCTGGACTATACAGTCACTAAGCCTAAGAGCCTGACAGCTACTGTAAGAAAGAAGCGATACGATTGGTTAAAGCTAGTTTCCCTTTCAGTATTGTTGGGGGGAGTGACATATGCCTGAGATAAAAAGCAAATCTCAAAGAACCCCGTTTTTTAAGGAGGCGTGGCGAATTTACTGTCTAATTTATTAAATATAAATGTTTCTAAGCATTTAAATAAAAAATGAAATAATGTTTACTATTACAACTTTTTACGCAGAATTTAAATATGTCAATAACTCAAATTTGAAAAACTATGAGAGTTTCCCTTTAAATGGGCCCTGATATTCACTGTGATAATTTTTAGGATAAAAAAAAATGTTTCATTTAGAACAGAGGCATTCTTGTAGTATAGATTCTATTCTAGATCTGATCCTTCTAAATTCTTATAATTAACTACTGTCACTACATTTTTAATCATGGTGTTTCGAGGGGTTTGTAAAAATACATTTCATAATCACATTGATCTAAGGAAAATATTTCAGCTTGGGTTTCAGAATAGTTGCTTGTGGAAAAAGTTCTCTGAAGTATAAATGAAAATCAATTATAAAATTGAAATTCACTACACAAACTGTTAATGTATTCACACAAGTACATCTTTCCACCATTTTTGTAGCAAAGAAGAGCAATCACCCGCATCCCTGTTTCCTAAATTCCTTACTGGATTAAGAAGTCCCAGCAAGTCAACTGTCCTATATCATGCTACGGGATTTATATCATCTAGTGTCAATATAAACATGAAAAATCTTACAAGTTTTTGAACTTGAGATTTTGGTCATTAAAAATTGTATGATAACTCTATCAACTGTTGATATTGGCATTCAGCTTAAAACATTTGCATCCATGACTTAAGATTTTACAGAATTCAATTTCAAAGCAACAAAGTCACAATGCTGACATTCATTGAAATCTTTTTGTAACTCTGGATATGAGCTTAACTTTTCATTTGGTATAATTTTTAGTGAAATAGCATAGTAGCCAACTCCAAGGATACAGAGATAGAATTGTCATAGAATGAAATATTTAGATACAATAAGGTTCAATAGAGCTGAAAAAAAAAAAAGAACAGGACACTGCTAAGAATTATTTATCTAACCATTTTGTTGAGTAACAGAGTAGAGTACCTAAACACACACCCTTGGAGTGACAGAGAACAATCGATAATAAATGACATCAAATTGGTGAATTTTAGGCACTACATTTTGACACAAAATTGTTTTTCTTTTTTTTTTTTAAAGAAATATTGTAATATTTAACAAATATGCCATTGAATAAGATAAAAATTTCTAAAGCAACTGATGATTTTCTTTGATTGTCTTGATCACATCATAAAACAAATTCTCATTTTCCATTCTTAATCTTTGGGATAAGTGCAATTCATGCCTTCTGTTAAAGTGAATTAGAAAAATGTAAAATCTAGATTTTTGGTATTTTAAGTACTTAATCATAAACTGTGTGGCACATTTCATGTTGTGAAATGCTTAAAGTTATGAATGAGAGGTCTTCTCACTTGACTCATATAATGTGTATGTTTGTTAGTGTGCTTGTAATTGCCTGCTGGCAATTTAGTATCATTATCTATAATTATCAGTAGTAATTGTTCAACCTTCAGGATACGTGAATACAAGATGAAGCTGGTGGTTGTTTTGATAGTGGCATGTTTAGGAACTTTAGCTCAAGGTATGTGGCTTGTTCTTTGTCAATTCATTGAAATTTTGTTTGTTTCTATATAGATTTTACAAGATTCAAGAGTCAATCCTTACTTTTAATTAATAGATTAAAGAACAAAGTAAAAAAAAACTCTTTAGTTTAGCCTAAATATTCATATTTTCCTTTTGGTAGATATTTTTTTTCATTATATTTTAGAGATTTAACTTTGTATTTTTAAAACATTTGGCAGCTTTAAAAAATAAATAGCTTCATAAAATTCTAACTACAGTTCTCTTGATAGTCTGACACTTAATCTAACTCATTGACATTCAGTAATCCCACGGAGTTCTGATGTAAACTCAAGTAGTTAATGTAAACTGTAGTGCATATTTTTTTTAGTATGTAGGGAGGATTAAGTTGTAATTTAGAATGTTACATGAATGAGAAAGCTAAAATATGTATCATTTTCTTTTTCATCTTTTGTTTATTTTATATACTTGAACATCAAAGAGAAGATCTTCTTACATCATAAACATATATGGTTACATTTTTTGAAGTACAGTTAACCTTTTGAGATGCGACTTTTGGGTAATTACACATCCACCCACTGCAACCGATAGTAACCATTGGACTGTATTTCACTAGAAAGCTATGTGCAAATTATTACAGTTCAATCATTTGAAAAATATTATAAAAAAAAATTGGCAAACAAAGTTACTCTCTATTGCTCCAAAGTCAAATATCTTTTGTTTTTTTTTTGTGTGTGCAGGGAATGAAATCAATCCTTGCTTGTCTGCGGATGCCCAGAAGTCTTGTGCATCTTGTATAGCCACATCCAAAGAGTGCGCTTGGTGTGTCTCAGTGGTAAGTGCTTAATACAAGTCAAATCTTGGATTAGTGAACAGCTTAGGTAGCTGGAGATGCCTGTAATCTTACAGTATCTACAAGAGCTGGTTGACAGTTAATATCACTAAAATCTCTATCGAACTTTAAAAGTCACTTTAATTAAATTATGATAAAGTGTAAACAACTACAAATTTTGGTACTTGTATATTTATTTTTCAACATACTATTAGAATTAAAATGTGGTCAATCTTGTTTACCCATTTTTTGAATCTTATTACTTTTAAGATATTGGATTTCATAAATGTCCTGCATTAATTTGGTCCTTTCAGAGCTATGAACAAGAAAATCGCCTGCGTTGTGATACTCATGAAAATCATTTGAGAGGTCTTTATTGTGACCCAGGTGATATCCAATTTCCAACAGATGAAGTTGAAAAATTAAAGGTACTGTATTGATTTGAACTGATTCTATATATATTTATATATATTTATTTATTTATATATAATGTGCATTTCCTGGAGGGATCATCTCTCTAACCAGGACTTTTTGAAACTGGCCAATATGCACAGCATCTATGCTCTGCTGACATAGAGAAGACTAACTGGCTCGAACGTATCACCAGCATCCCATATGGAAGAATCCCTAAAGATATCCTATATGCTGAGCTTGCGAATATGTCTGCAAGTGAGACATGATAACCATAGGCATTAACAAAAGTATGAGGAAGGAGATAGCCTGTACCTCGTCGAGAGCCAAACAAATGAAGCTGCCTTAGTTGAAAGAAAGAAAAAGAAAGCTGCCCTATCAGCTAGCTCTAAAACAGGTGCATATACATGGACGAACTGTGCTAAACTCTGCCTCTCCAATATTGGCTTGTTTAGCCACTCCAGAATCTACCCCTTCTCAAGATGAAACCAAAGCCAGTGACTCATCTGGGTACATCCATTGTGTGCATAGACAGAAGGAGCTATATATATATTTACATATAATATAGCGAAAACTTTTTTTGATGAAACTTTTTTTTTTTCAATAAAGCTACTGGCAATGTCTCTTGTCACGTTATGACTCTCTGTGAGTCCTGAACTAGTAGGGTGCTGATTAGAGTTTCAAACCTATTATCAGAATCAAACTGTCCATGCTAATGTAATAACTGTTTTGTTCTCTTTAGAACCAGGAAGTTGGAGATGGAGATAATCCAGAAGATGCTGTACAAGTTCAACCCCAGAAAGTCAGAATTAAGATTAGACCAAGTATGTTGTTTTTTTTTTCAACTAAATATTTTAATTCTAATGAAATTTTTTTTCCATAGCTTTGTTTAAAGGGACTTTGTGGCTGAGTGGTAAAATGTTTGGCTTCTGAACCGAAGGGCTCGAATCTCGGTAAAGACAAAAAAAATGTTAATTTCTGGATTTTTAGGATGCCCCTGAGTTGTCCCCAATTCTAATGGGTAACTTACATAAGTTGGGGAAAGTAAAGGCAGTTGCCTGTTGTGATGGCTACATGACACCCTCATTAAACCATCAGCCTTAAAAAACAGATGATTTGTTCATTTTCTGATCTATACATATCGCTAGGATTGAAAGTGGTACTTAACTTTTTTTTTTTATTAACTAGCATCTTATCCACAATCGCATTCTAAAAATTTATTTCAGCTATCAGTGATTTTCAATAATAATTTGGTTCTGCATCTTTGCTAAATGCTTAACTAGTTTATCTTACAACTAAAAGAACACAATCAAATCATGCCAGTCTGGTAGTGACTTAACAATCATCATTTCTGTTACCAGACAAACCAGTGGAGGTTAAGTTAGTGTTTCGTCAGGCAGAGAACTACCCAGTAGACTTGTACTACCTCATGGACTTATCCAACTCTATGGAAGATGACAAGGAAAAATTGGCACTGCTGGGAAATAAGATAGGTAACTGAAAACTTTACCATAGAATCCTGACACTTATATACAAGATAAAATAGTTGCATTGGTCCAAACAAATGGAAATTTAGTTTGACTAGAATTGTTGACCTTAGCACCAATACTATAACAATAATGATATAGATATGTAAATAGGTGGAAAAATAAACTTCAATCTCATGAACCAGAACCAAAAATTTTTATCTGTTGCTGTTAATACCAACAACATCAATGTTGCAGATGGCCTTTTATAGTTGTTTATCTTAATATGTGATCAGAAAAAAAATCCACAAAATGTAATAGATTTTCTTTATCTAAATATTCTGATTATTCTACAATATTATGAACATTATTTTGGGCTCTTTAATTTGATCTCACAGCTGAACAAATGTCAGCCATCACTAAAAACTTTCGGCTTGGATTTGGTTCATTTGTTGATAAAGTGGTGTCACCCTATGTCAGTACAGTCCCACAGAAGTAAGTTATCCCATTAATTTTGTTTTTTGTTTAAACTATAGCATGTTAATATGTTTACATAGCAGAATTCTAGTAACTTTGAACATTTTCAAAATTTTATTGTTAAATGTTAAAAATTAGCAATGAAGTAGCAGATTAATGTACAATATATTGATGTAAACCACATGAACTGTAATGAAGAGTCCCAATGACTTAAATCCTGTCTATTTTGCACAGACTGAAGATGCCATGTAGAACATACACTGGTGAGCCGTGTGAGGCTCCCTATGGATTTAAAAACCAACTTAGTCTAGACTTAGAGACCACCAAGTTTTCTGTAAGTACTTCATTCTATCTATAATCATTATGTATGGAAAAGAAACACAGCTTATTCTATTTATGGACATTTGATAATAATATAATCTTGAAGGGTAAATTTTTTTTTGTTTGATAGACCAAGCAAAATATGTTTAACTTAACTTTAGCATTTTTCATTTCTTGACTTCATTTATTTTCTTTTATTTTTATCCTCAATCTCTCTTGTTTTTTTTTTAACTGTTTATTGTAAAAGGAAAAAAAAAATTATGTTTCCACTTTCTACAGCAAAAAGTAAAGGAAGCCAGAGTGTCAGGAAACTTAGATGCCCCTGAAGGAGGCTTTGATGCCATCATGCAAGCAGTGGCATGTGAAGTAATACTTGTTTGTTTACTTAAAATTTACATTGGGATTGTAGTTTAATATTTGGCTGGAAGTAAACTATTTTGTGTGTGTGCATGTGAATACAGAAAATGTATTAAGTATGTATGTAGTACATTTTATTAATACCTTCCTAACTACTTATGTTCTCTTTAGACATTTATTTAATTTATAAATATTTCAGTAAAACCTAAATTATAATAAGCTCACAAAATTTTTAAAATGTAAATTGTGGTATGATTCTAAATATTATATTTGTCAGATATCTTTCTTATATATGCTTTGCCTCATTGAGGGGGGTAATGTATTTCTGAATGGTCAACAGTTTATTATTGAATGATAACATTGTAAAGGAGAGTTTCTTTATTGCTTCATGAAAGTCTGTTTTTAATGAACTTTGTGACTGTTTTAGGGATTAGGGATTTCACCTACCCATTGTCCTCTATCATGGATTGGCATTGCCCAGAACATGTTCAATGCAGTCTACCAGTAAACATAATAAAAAGAAATAAACAAATTTTATGTTGCGATAATCAGACTAGAATTTACTGCAAAAATTGTGTAAAAATTGTAAGCACTTTTCAAAGTTTAATCTTTTAAAAAAAAATTATTTCTAGGATGAGATTGGTTGGAGACCCATTTCCAGGAGAATGTTGGTATTCTCGACAGATGCTGGGTTCCATCATGCTGGGGATGGCAAGGTAAATACAAATGAAATATATAATCTGGAATGGGAAATAACCTTGAGAATAAAGGTTTCTAAAGCAGAAAAAAAAGTCATATAAAATACTATTTAAAAAAAAATTATGTTAACAAAATATTTATACTTTTTTTTCCATCCTCCTATCCAGCTTGGTGGTATAGTCACACCGAATGATGGACAATGTCATCTCAAAAATAATCTCTACACAGAAAGTTCAAATTTGGTGAGATAGTACTTTAAAATTGTATTTTTTGTAGTTTGTTTGAAGATTTGATTGGAATTAGTGAACTTACTTAAGTTTTAAAAAAGTTTTTTTTTTTTGGAAATGTTCATTATGCTTAAGAGGAACAAAATGTTAAAATGAACTATTTTTCTCACCTTCAGCTTAGCTTATTCTTTTGATTAAAAAGACAGTCATTTTATTTTATACGAAACAACATTTAAAAGAAAAATACATTCTTTAAAATCTCAAGTGACTGTGAATGTGTTAAATTAAAATTGAAAAAAAAACCAACAAATTGTTAAATTGCTTGTCTTAAGTTGAGTATTTTTATTTTGGTTTTCTTTGCAGGACTACCCCTCAGTAAGTCAGATAGCAAACAAGATCAAGGAAAAATCTGTCAGTGTTATATTTGCAGTGACTGACCTCCAGTTTGATATCTATGAGAAATTGAGTAAATACATTGAGAGCTCTACTACAGGAAGGTTGGCCAATGACTCCTCCAACATAGTCAAACTTATTCAGGACAATTACGAGGTACTTAAATATTCTAATGTAAGAAAAAGTGGAAATGTGCTAGTAAATTTCTATTACAATATCCCAATGTTAATCTTGAGTCACTACAAAGTTGTTTGTTGAGAACTAAATAAGAAATAATAATACAAAAAAAAGGTTCAGACAAACCAGAACTTGAGTATAACTATTTTTTTGTATAGAGTGGAACCATTGAAAGAGTCCATTAGGGATTTGGGTCATCTATGCTTGACCCCTAGGAAGAACTTCTCCTACTGGACAGGCGTGGACTGGGAGTTCTATGTAACATCCCAAGTCCTGTTTGAAGGGTCCGCAATGACAGTGACCATTACTATGAAGAGGTTATGTCATATTTGTAGCACGCAGACCTATGGTCCTGGGCCCGCTTTAAGGCAGCGCTAACTACAGGAATTTCTTCATATTCCTAATCTGTAACTGCCACATGCTACGTGAGGACCACTCAGACATGCCTACCGTCCCGCATTATGCGGAACCGTCCCGCAAAATCATAAAAAAGCTCACATGTTCCGCCATTCCGCCCTCGCAAGCTTTTGTTCCGCCAAGTCCGATTTCCGACAAAAAAAAAAATTGCCGTTTTTTTCATTATTTATTAATAGCAAAATATATATAGGTCTGTGTTTATTGTTTACATTTCATCTCCTCCCGGACCCGGTGTGTCTAAATTTTAGATCTAGACTATATTACATGTAGATCTAGAATCTAGATCTAGTCACATAGTGTTAGTACATAAATCTTGATCTGGTAGTCTAGATACTAAATATCCATTCTTAGAATCTAGTAAGCCAAATGCTCCATTCAAATCCCTTTCCTTTCCTGACAATGAAACCAGATCTTGTTGTAGAGTTGTTAGAGCTGGTTATTTAGTCTAAGTGCCAGTCTAAGTCTTAAGTCTAGTCACTAGATCTAGACAGTCTACATAGTCGTCATAGTCATAAGAAAAGCATTTAATAAACATAACAAAAACGTAATTAAGTTAATTAAGATCTACATGTGATCTTTTACTAAAACACTTAGTTAGTCTAAATTACTTTTTAGATCTAGATCTAGAATCCAGATATATCACTAGCTACTAGGACTTAGATTTTAGATCTAATAGTAATATTAATAGTAATAATAATTAATTAGTAAGCAATAGACTAAATTTCACTAAATAGTACAATTGCTGAATTAGAAGCTGATAGATCTAGTAAATTTCTAGAGATGTAATAGGCCTAAATTCACTATTTAGTTTTAGTTCTCAATAAGTCTGTAGATCTATATCTAGAGACTAAATATTAAGATCTTAGAGGACTTGTTAGATCTAAATTAATTCTAGAACAAGACACACAAAATTTAGAGTGACTTGAGGAGAGATCTATCTAGAAAAGCTATTCAAATTCAAGTAGATCTAGAATAATTTAGACTATAGTTACTAGATTTAACTAGTTCTAGTAGTAACAAATAAAAAATAGATAGAAACATTAGAATACATTTTGAATTGAATTCATGATATAGATCTAGAGTTAGAACTATTGATTGAATTACCTATTTTCTGACTTTGAATTCTACTATTTACATTGATGTATAAGAGGCAAACCAGCAGCGTTATTGAAGTAATAATTGAAGTTTTATTTATTGAGCGCAATACGGCTGCCAAACATAAGTTTACACGTTTATGTTCCACATTGGGGCCCAAAATTCCACATTTTCAACCTGAGTGTTCCACATTCTGGGTATTGGGGGTAGGCATGTCTGACCACTCCTACAGCTTAATGGCAACGGATGTAATTTGTTACCTGTTTGTCCATCAGCTGTTTCCACTATCATATGGTTTTGTTTTCATTGAGGCCAAAGGGAGCTTTAATTACCTCAGGAGGATGGAACCAGAATTAATAAGGAAATTGTTAAATGATTTTTAGTTCCTCTGTAATTTGATGAGATTTTTAGTTGGTGCCAGATGTAGCATTGGGTTGCCAGCATCTAAGCTCGATTTCAATTAATGCCAAGTCATTTTAGCTGCAAGCTTTTTCTGGCTTTCATATCATCCCAACTTTATTAATACTTCATTATTTAACTGCAAGTCTTTACACTTATGGTATAATAAATCCTATTAGAAATATAACATTTTTTTAATCTTAGAAAATCACCTCCAAAGTAACCCTAAAGGCAGATGGTCTTGGTGAGAATATTACTGTGGATTTTTTCTCTAGGTGTTTTGGGTGAGTATCTGTGTATTATATTAGAAGTTAACAAATATATTGATTCAAAATGATAGTCATTTTATAAGCATTATTTCCTATTAAGAGTCCCTATGATCCATGAAGAACTCAAAGGAAAGATGATGATTTCCTATTAGAGAAATATAAAGGGTTTATTTTTATTAATTCATAAATGACTTAATAAATATTTCCCAAAATTTGAAGTTGCATTGTGGGCAGGAGAGGACTAAATTGTGAAAGAGGACATCAGTAGCCAAAATGTTTTAAAATAAATCAAGTCTTATAATTTATACTCAGTTTGGTTAAAAAACAACAACAAAAAGAAAACAACTTATTAACTTAATGTGTTTTTTGTTAGTTAAGATCACTATCAGTTGTCTTCTAATTTAAAAGTGAAAACTAATTTCCTGTCTGGAATAGAAGGACATCTGTCTGAGTCTGTGTAAACAAAAACAAACAAACATTGTTGATTTATTGAAGCTCTAATAGTAGGCTTGATTTCTGAAATATGTTTTTGTTTTGTTGAACTAGTGAGCAAGTACCATTGGAGACTGAGCTCAATCATTATTTTAACATTGTTTCATTTCAGAGGAGAAGAGATCAAGACCAATGAATGTGGCAGTCTAAAAATTGGACAATCAGTGAGGACACTTTTTTTTTAATTAAATCTGTCACTTTTAGAGACATTGTCAAGGGTGAACAATTATGATTGTTGGAATTTAAGTATACAAAATTTGTTGGCCTGTTAAGTCTCAATTAATTTAATAAATTGATCAAAATAGAAGGACTTATAAACTGTTTTTGTTTGCCTAGGTGGAGTTCAGAGCTGAAGTGATGTTGACAGCGTGTCCCAAGGACAGGAAGAAGTGGTTGAAAGAGTTTAGCATTCGACCGTTGGGTTACCAGGAGAAGTTGACAGTTGAGCTGGAGATGATTTGTGAATGTCAGTGTGAGAATGCTGAGAATGAGGTGAGCCTCCCAATATTGAACTGTTCATGTCTTGTTTAGCCTTTCTTTGTTTAACTTTTACATTAGCACATTGTTTCTGGTCTAAGTAAATTTTTAAAAATTATGGTACAGCACATACCAAGAAAAAAAAGGGGAATTAATCCATTTCTACAGTAATTAGAAAAAAAATTACATTCTAGATCAATCTACTGATACTAAGCTAGGTTAAAAAGAAAAGTTAAAAGAAAAAAAAACTTTTGTCGAATTCTTGTTTATGCAAACTGAAGAAAACAGGTAAGGCGGGAAAGATTACGGGAAGTAATTTTTTTTTCTATTCACTGATATAATTTGGTTTGGCTAAACAATTACATTTGTTGCTTCTCTTTATTGTCATTGGTATTCTTATTTGATTTATCCATTAAAAGTAATAATAATTCAAATATTCAGAATGTCTATTCCTGGATTTGTTTTGTGCACTATTCAATTTGAAGAAAATTTATATGAAATGAGAAGACAGAACTGCTGGAATTTATTCTTGCAACTGAAATATACTCAAAATAACTTGATGCATATATTTAACTTAAAGGGCGCGGTGGCTGAGCGGTAAATCGCTTGGCTTCCGTACTGGAGGTCCCGGGCTCAAATCCTGGTGAAAGCTGGAATTTTTATTTCGGGATTTTCGGGCGCCCTTGAGTCCACCCAGCTCTAATGGGTACCTTACATTAGTTGGGGAAAAGTAAAGGCGGTTGGTCGTTGTGCTGGCCACATGACACCCTCATTAACCGTGGGCCACAGAATCAGAGGACCTTTACATCATCTGCCCTATAGACCACTAGGTCTGAAAGGGAACTTTTATATATTTAACTTGACAGATGGTCTATTTTGAAATGTAAGTTAGATAATGATATTCTAGAAGATATAGTTTCAATGAGTTAAATTAAACTTTTAAGGTCATTCTGGAAATCTTTTTTTTTTTATTTAGTGTTGTGCATTTTTGCTGTCAATTGCTTGTTGTGATATCTTTTCAAGTATTAAAATTGATTTTTGGACAGTTCATTCTTGTTTAAAATATACCTTAAGCATCCAGTTCTTTATGTGTGGCACACAATTTTTATTGATATTCTACAGGAACTGAATAGTGATAAATGTTCTAATGGCAATGGTACGTTTGAATGTGGTAAATGTTCCTGCCACCCTGGACGTTATGGCAAGTTCTGTGAGTGTAAAGCTGATGATCTGACCAGCAAGGATTCTATTAAACAGTGTACAGCGTATGTCCATCTTATTACTTCTACTTATTTTCTGTATTGTCAATGTCAATTTTTTTTTTGAGGAAATTCCCAGATCATTGTGACCTTGAATATAAGATTAAGTGCATATTTCCAACTTGGACACTACACAATAGTTGACCACTTCATTTTCAGTTTTAAATACTTTCTTTGATGCATGTTTCTGTAAAATGTTTTAAGTGTTCTGTTGTGTGCTTTATGTTCATATTTGTGTTGATATATTAAAGAATAATTTACATAGATAAGTGAACTATGAATTAACTCTCTTGGATGTTTTTCATAGTTCATTTTTACATTTTTTTTATAATAAATAATCTAAATTTCTAAAAACAATTTTCAGGCCCAATGCCACACTGCCTTGCACAGGAAGAGGCAGCTGTGTTTGCGGAGAATGTTTGTGCAACACCCGATCATCTGACTCCGCCCAGACATTTAGTGGCCCATTCTGCGAATGTGATGACTATTCTTGTAATCAATTCAATGAGCAGATCTGTGGTGGTGGGTATACATTATTCTCTTAAGTGCAATGTTTATAAAACTCTTCTCTTGAGTCTCTACTTTTAGGTTTTCAATACTGTCCTTTCAATGAGTCCAGGATAGTAATGATTGATCCATGAGATTCATTATAGGCTTGTAAAAAAATTTACCTTATTGCAAATTATATTTATTACACATTGAAGATTTTCATTTTTTTTTTTTTTTTTTTTTTTTTTTGTAGAAAGCATATGAACTTTTTGATGTAAATTATTTATTTGTTTAAAAAAATTTGGAAGTTTTTTTTGTGCTCAAAGATTTATTCTGTGATAGCTGTCCATGCTAATGCTATATGTTGTTGTTACAGGTCCAGAGAGGGGCAAATGTAATTGTGGCAAGTGTGAGTGTAAAACTGGCTACAATGGCACAGCTTGTGAGTGTGAACTGAGTATGGAAAAATGTACTACAGACAATGGGGTAGGTTTTATCTATTCAATCTAATCCATTTTCTTTTTTATTTCAAAAGAAATATTTTTTGACTTCTTATACCTTCTTAATGTCCTACATAGTGTCTCTTAAAGTTGAAAATGCTAAAGAAAAAAAACATTAATAATCACATGGCATTTAAAAAAAAGAAGCTAATTATATTGTTTTATTTAAATAGGTTTTTGGTTCCTATTCCTCTTATTAGCTTAAAAATTCTTCATAGGAAAAAGTTTGAAAGGAAAACATTGGGTGGCTGGAAGTCTTGAACTGGAAAGTGAAGTTGATAAATAATGTGAATTTTCATGGATTCCATCTCCAATCTGGCCATGTTTTTTTCAGTGACAATCCTATTCAATCCCCTCAGATTATCAGATATGATCTGATCAGATTCAATCTTATCAGTTAAGATCCAATCCAATCTGCATCTGACTCAATCTAATCTGGACCTGATGCAATTTATTTTTCAACATTGATTTAATATAATGTTTGTTTCTACCACTTGTTCATTCTTAGCTCGTGTGTAATGGTCATGGAAACTGTACTTGTGGCAAGTGTGTCTGTGAGAGCCAGTACACAGGATTCAAATGTGAACAGTGCCCTGTAAGTCAATATACATTTTAGAATGGTTTCAATCAAAAAGAATAACTCTAATACTTGATCTGTAGCTTAGGACAGTTAACTTCATGTTCACCATTTATACAGCAGGAGCAACATGGTTGGACTCGAGGGCATTCTAAAAATCCTGAAATTCAAAATCACAGAGATTTGAACCTGAGACCCTGGGTTGTGAAACCAAACACTTTACTACTCAGCCCCAAAGTCCCCTGTTCCATGATAGGAACTATCTTTTATTCTGATTATCATGTGAAATAGAAATATTTTTTTGTGCTGGAAGTTCAGTTTCATTCTAGAAATGAGGGGGGGTGGTGAGGATGAGAGTTTAGCTTTGTGTAGGAAATAAAACAATATTAAATTCACTTGAAATCTTTTGCTGATGGGGATTGTGGACAGGCAGAGTTTTATTGCTAAAGGGTAAGACCAATTAACTTTACTTTTACCAGCTAAGACTTTAGTTTTTGGATCACCAAGTCTCGATGTTTTGTTCTTGACTGAATAGAATTCAATTTGTCTTTTTTGTCAAGGCCTGCCCAGATAAATGTCTAGAGTATGCTCCCTGTGTTCAGTGCAAGGCTTTCAAATCTGGAAAGCTGACTCCAGAAAGGTGCTTGAGAGAATGTAAGATGGAGATTTCTCTTCATGACAAAATTAGAGGTAAAATTTTGATTTTGTTTACATTTGAACTTGATTGGTCCTTCTGCTGTCCACCCATTCAAGCAAAATATTGAGGGAAGGGGGCATAAAAGAAAGACATTTTGTATTACTGAGGCATTGTCTGTAATGCTACAAAAGAAAAATAAAATCAATACAGGAACATTGAATGTGAGATCATTAAGAGATGAAGGAAAAATTGAAGAGCATACACACAGGCTGAACATACTCCATTGCAACATCATAGAACTCTGGAACAGCATAAGCAAAACAACAACCAAAGAGAGACATAAACTGTACTAGTAATTGTCTATGTTGTTATTATTATTATTATAGCTTTTATATAGCGCTACTTTCATGCTTATAGCATGCTCAGAGCGCTTTGGTCCAATCTCATTTGTGGACCAGTGGGGGGGAGGGGGTATCTAGGAGTTGGTTTCCCGTGCTGCCTTTGGGCGCTCAGTAAACACAACTCTGCCCGAGTCGGGTGTCGAACCTCGAGCCCCCTTCTAGGTAGCCAAGCAAGCCAAGCTCAAGCCGCACTTAGCCTCTCGACCACGTTGTGATGAGACATAGTCTATGTTGTGCTGAATAATTGTCTATGTTGTGTTGAGTCATTGTCTCTGTTCTCCAACAGAGGGCCCTGGCATACAGATGTGTCAAATAAAAGATGATGATGAGTGCTGGGCTTACTACACCTATGAGTATGACAGAAATGGGAAAGTTGTGATCAAGGCTCAAATAACTAAAGGTAAGATGGCAACAGTCTTCTAATTCTTTGTCATTTGTCTTGTAAACTTGCACCAATAGAATTCAATGATTTAAAAAAAATATGACAGCTAAAAAATAAATGTTTTTTTTTGTTTTATTTTTGCTGTCTCTGGCTAATAGAATCATACCATAGCACGATGTGTTCACTGTATTGTGTTATGTCTGTTGAAATATGCCAATATGAATAAATTGCAACACAACAGAAGCAGAAAGAAGGGTGAAAGTGCAACGGCGCCTGGTGACTACATTTGCCCAACCTGCGATCGCAGCTGTGTATCAAGGATCGGCCTCTTTAGTCACACAAGAGCTTGCAAGGGGAAAAGATCGTCTCTAGAGACGTAAAATGCCACAGATTTTATTCAACAAGATTCATTTTGACAGTAAAAACAAACACATCTAACCTGAGTAACTGTTTAGGTACAATGGACACACAACTGACATTTTGGATGCACACCAAAAATAAACCTCAATAGTACTGCTAGCACATTTTATCCTAAGTCTGTTATCTGTCACTATATTCTAAACACTCATCTGTCTTTCTGTATTTCCTGAATCTCTCTTAACATGTCCTGATCACATTGTTTTCTCTTGTATGCAGTGTGTCCTGAATCAGTGAATGTGTTGGCCATTGTTGGTGGTGTGGTTGGAGGCATTGTGGCTGTTGGGTTGTTCTTGTTGCTGCTGTGGAAACTCTTGACCTTCATCCATGACACCAGAGAGTTTGCCAAGTTTGAGAAGGAAAGACAGAATGCTAAATGGGATACTGTAAGTTTCCATTACTCATTATCTGATAATGCTTTAAAGAAAATCCCAATTTAAAAAAACAAAACAAATACAAATCATTGTCTTATGAATTTTTTAAGAATTAGGTGATTTACGTTTTTTTTTAATGAAAAATTTCTATCTACTCCTGAAACCTAAAACATCTTATATTCAAGATTCTATTCTTAATCATGTAATTTCCATTCATTGTCATGAAAAATTGGTAGCCTATTACTAAATCTTTAGTATAAAGAGCTAATTTTTGTTTTAGATCTAGTATTATTAAATTTAAAGCATATCCTATTCAGTTGTTGTTTGCCAATAATTGATCAAATTTATTTAATATAAAAAAAAAATTCTCAATAATTTTCTAATTCTTGTGCAGGGAGAGAATCCAATCTATAAACAAGCAACTTCTACATTTAAGAACCCAACCTATGGCGGCCAGTAGTTATGCTGGTACCAGACTATTGCAATACATTACAAAGGAAGTTGATTTTGTCCTAACATTTGAAACATCAGGTACAGATCTAACATTGATGACAAGTAAATGATTGTCTCATAACTTCTCCACATGCTACATGACTGTCACAGGAACTACGTTAGAACAATACTCATTCTTTTTCATTTTGGTGCTCTTATTTTGTGGTTTTATAAATATAGTTCTAAAAGCTTTCATCTTCAATATTTACACCAGAAACTTTCAGTACACGAGGAAATGACTTCGTTGGATTAAGTCAGAAGCTAGCTACAAGTTTTCAGCTTGAAGGTTTACTTTTTTATATTGACTAAAAGTCTTGGGATGAAATCAAAATTTGTATTGCTGTTTTTGGTGTATATGACTTAGGCCTCATGTACTCAACTGAAACATGGGATGGTACTGTTAGGGATTCTTGTCTTGATTGTCCAAGACTGAATTCAAGTACATGTAGACCTCATGCGTTCAATGTTAAAAGAAGCATAATACACAAGACACTATTTTATACTTTTTTAAAAGAGGAGGCAGTTTCAAAATGACTGACCATCCACTAGTCATTAAATTATTTCCTTTTAACAATCCATTTTTGTGTGTGTAACATTTGTTATTTGTGGTCATATAGGGTAACGTTCAGTGCTTCAATAATATTCATATGAGAACAATATCACAATCAAGTTTTAAGTTGTATGATCTTTTATATATTAATGACATTGCAAAAGAAATGTTCATATGTAGTATTGCACAATATAAATGACAAATGTAAATGTCAATTCATGATTTATTAAGAATACATTTGTTTCAAACTGTGAAGGTAGCAAGATCTGAGATTCTTAGCATTATTTTTAGTTCACTGCTGCTCTTGAATGAACAGAAATCTTTTGAGGTTGCCCATTCTGTTCATTTTGTTTCTTTACATCAACTTCCATTGTTGCTAGCATGTTTAACTATATTGAGTCCTTGCAGCTTTTTTAGAAGACACACTTGTTCCCGTGTAATTTATGTAATTTAAAACAACAAGGTTAATTACAGGTAAGAGATTTGTCTTCCAGCATCAAGTTATATTTGTTATACCTTCATATTGCACCCAGCAGAATAAAAATAGTGAGATATGGTTGGTGTGTACTGATAGGAAGTTTTTATTGCTGTGCTTCCTGTGTCCTTCAGATGTCATACAATTATTGTCAAAAAAAAAAAAAGAGAGCTTGTCAAGTGTGATCTTATTGCTATTTATAACTTCATACAGCAATGTAGTAAGCATCCTTTGATATTATACAGACATAGAACAACATCTGTTTATTAAAGCCATATATGAAAAGATGTATGTTGATGGCCAGCCTCCTTAACAAAACGTTATCATGCTCAGATCTTCAACCATCCCATTCCCTGGAAGATAATTATGTATTATTAATCAACTGATTTGTGCCTTAAAGCAATTAATTATTCATAATTGATGTTTATGTTCCTTTTAATTTTATTTTAAAAAAAGATCTTTTGACAAAAATTTAATAAAAATTCCACCTTCCTTTTTTATTTTTCCAACAGCAAATAAATCACTAATTTTTAACTAAGTTTTTACTGAGATTTACATACATGCAATAACAATTTTTACGTGTCACTCTGGATGAGACCAGGGTGTTATTACCTTGTCATGTCAACTATGCATTGGATCATTCATACATTCAACAGTTTATATTTTTTGTGTGTTTAGTTTGAAACAAAAAAGTTTATTGTGCATTGCCTTGCTTGGTTTATATTTTAGCTGCATACAAAACTATTTATTTTGTTTGTGACTATTACTTTCTCATACCATAGTGCAATTGTAACCAATATTTTTATTAACAGTATTTTATTTATTGGAATGTTTACTATTTTATTTTTTAGAATGAACAAGACTGTGGGGAGCACTGTCAAATAAAGTGACAAATCACTTTAAACGAAATATCCCTTTACCTTTTTTTTTATCTTCTACCAATCTTTGCCTTCATTGCCAAGGTATATACTTTTTTTATAAGTACCTTATGACTAGGACATAGAAATATATCTGAATAAGTATACTATAATCAAATACAGATTTAAACATTATAAAAATTATGGTTTGATCACTTTGATGATATTGAGTTATTTAAAGGCCTAACTACTTGGTATCAGGCACAAAATGGATAAAGTGAGCTCCAATATATGGTGTGTCAAGCCTGTCTACTATACCCTTGTCTATTGTTTCAACATAATATGAAAACACTACTTTAATCAAATAGATTGTAGAAAACTGAAGTCAAATGATCATACTTTGTTTTAGAATAAACTTGACCAGAAATCATTGAATGGCTGATCTTTGTTTCAAATTAGAGTCAAATCTAGAGAGGTTCAAAAGTTCATATTATAGAATTATTCCATTTCCTAGAAGAGCTAATGAAATAAATGTTTTTGTTCTACATTTGATCCAATTATTTGTGTAACCCTAGTGTTCCACAGAATGGTAAATGTAATTATATGGTTAAAACTATTCAAAAGTGTAATTAATAGAAAAATTGACGTCATTGTTTGAAGTTTTGTGTAAGATGTAGCTAGTGGACCATAAGATGGAACACAATGATATTAAGTTGACACCATTTTTTTGTAACATAAAGAGTTTTAAAATATTTTCAATACTTCTTATAAAACCACTAGACATTAGGACTGACTATTTACACCTCAAACCAAAAAGGATTTCTGTTAAGGTAAAAGAAGTACATAATGTAACATGTGATTCAATAGTTGCATAATTTCTATATATACCCATGTTTGCATTGCTAAAGTGAAACAAATTGGATAGCAACCATATTCCCACCGCTTTTTTTTTTTTTTACTGTTATAAATCATGATATGCATGGTAGCAATACTTTGTTCAGATGGTGCTTGCTTAACTATTTTATTTCAACTGATTTCAGTTGTTTCATTAATTTATCAGGTATTCTTTTGAAAGCCTTATATATATGTTTAATATGTCTCTGTTAAAATGTCTTTTTTTTTTTCATTTCACTTGACATCAGATCCAATCAAATTTATTGTATTTATCTTTCAACATCTTCATATTTCTAGTATTAGGATTTTTTTGTGAATAGAGTTGGAGGTATTCCATAATGTAATTACGTTGTTTCTGGTTTGTTATTTTTCTCTAAATTGTAGTGCCTTTTGTGTTACTTTATTTTGGTGGAAAAAATAAGCATTAGCTAGAAATTGAAATGTTTGCCTTGCATGCCAGCTAAACTGATGAAAACTATTTCTGTCATTGTATCTGGTTGCTGTGTCAATTATTAAGTATTTATACATTGATTGTCCAATGTAGTAGTCACATTAATACTTCAGTTTAGTTTATAATCAAATGTGTATTGGCTGTTGTCTGTTGAAGTGGTCATCTTCTTTATTGTTTTTTTTTTGTGTGGTCTTCTTAGAATAAAAAGATAAGCAAAAGAATTTTTTTTTCCACTTTTAGTGAATAAATAGAAAGTACTGTAGCTTTTTGTTTTGTACATGTAGAGTTGATCTACTAGTGTATTCTTGTAATATCTTAATGTAGTAGACTTTAGAAGGTGGAATGGAATTATGTAACATTATGTCTTATAAATAGAATCTTTAAACATGACATTGGAAGGCATCTTTTTTTATTTGACAATAGTTTTAATTTCATTGAACTCTTTTTTTTTTAAAGTCAATGTTCATAAAGTTATAATTATAGTTTTAAATAAAGGTACCAAACAAATTTGTAATTGATATATTTTTTACTAATTTGTATCATTTATAACATTTATTGTCATTACTTTTATTTTTTTCTTTACAATTGTCAAATCTGTTTAGATCAAAGGTAACATTTTTCAATATTGAACAGTTTACTGTCATTTTTATTGATGAATAAAACTGATACAATATTAAATGGTATCTGTATTGAATCTTAATATCTTTTTTCACTATAGTTACCTTATAAAAGTTTATTTATATTTAAATGGTTTGAATAATGGAGAATCTTTATTAATACTCTGAGAACGAAGAATAGATAAGACTGATGCTAATCATGCAGGTCACCTCAGGCTCTTAAAGTGTACAAGTGAACTGGCAAGAAAGTCATTCAGTACTTTGGGAATAAATGGCTCTAAAAATTTTAAAATTTGTTTCATATTTTGTCTTTCATAGAAAAGGTTTAAGCCTGTCAAAGTGAATCAGTTCTAAGTCAAGAGAAAATGTAATGTGCTAACATTTGATTATGGAATAACTGAAGACAGACCTGAGGAGTCTGTCAGGAAGACATCTGTAATGGAGTCATACCAACATTCATTTTTATTCAATTCTTTAGTAGAAAGCAACACTGAAACTAGTCTCCGTGTTGAGTGTGTACAGAACTTCACAAGTATGAGAGTCACTGGACACTGTCACTGGGTGTTGTTCAATAATTAAATTCCCTGAAAATTGTATCTTGTTCTTCTCAGCACCATCGTGGCTGCGTCAGCTGCAATAGAAATGTCTCAAGGGCATTACACTTTGTTGTGGTTGGGCTCAAGGACATTTGACGCTTCTGGTGGGGCACAATGACAGACTGTCCTGGGTAGACACATGGACACTAGACTTTGTTTTGACTGGCCACAAGGAGCTAGACTTTTTATTTTAGTTGGGAACGTGCATGTCGTCTCGGCAGCTAAGGATTATACCACAAGGTCATGTCAGTGCCCAACTGCCCACTGAACTGTTCAATGCCTTCTAATAAAGAACAAGTGCAACAGGTTTACAAGAAGACTTTGTTACCAGGTACCAACTACATTAACTCTGTTCGGACAATGTTTAGTTTTAAGATCCAAGTTTTCAACCTCATGTTAAACCATGTTCACAACCAGGTTTCGAAAACGAGGCCGATTGGCTTAGCAGTCACTCTTGTAACCATTCACTCAACACATCTTTTAATTAAAACCATTAACTCATCTATCTTTGTGATGTGAGTCAACACAAACATATAAATGTTAGAGATGAGCGAATATCAAATTTCTAGTTTAAAATTAGCAGCAGCTGGATGCAACCCACTAACTGTAGAACGAGGACATTTTGAATATCCTGCGGACACGATCGTTTGGTCAGTGTGTAGATGTGTGCCCAGGCCTTAAAAGTTTTCAATCGATCTATTTAACTTCATACAGCAGCCTGGTTTTAGTTAAAACTTTCATATTGTCATCTATGTAGCACTCTGGTAATTGGCAAGAATCGATTTAATTCTAACACGAATGAAGTCTTGAGAATGACCTTTTCTGAAGGTAGGCCTATGTAGTGCTTCAACTCTATGTATTTTTTTTTTAATGCTAAAATAATTCTGTGACATGGGAGTACAAGTTTAAATGATAGGCCTACTTTGTATGCTCTATAGTGCATTATATTTAATGGACCCTTTTGTGCATAGACATTTTGAAATTTCTTTTGGTTTCTATGAAGTGAATAAAAAAGTGCAAAACTCTGAAAAAATGAAGATATATAGGAAATGAAAACGAGGCGATGGATAAAGCGATAACTTTGCTATTAATCCTTGTATAAATGCAGGACTATGGACTTGTCGTTTAACTTAAAATTATTCACATAAACAATTGTCTGCACTAGACTGTGATTTTAGAACACTTTAGGTCGTAGGACTTAATCTAGAAGCTGAGCAGGTGATTAAGAAATGTAAACAAGTTAATCCTTCCAATCTCAAAGATTACAAAAAGTTTTTCATCAATTAAAAAATGGGGAGGGGGGAAGCACTTGATACGAAATATTTGCCGTTTGCTTACATGGCAAAATGCAGTTAAACAAGCCACTTCGAAATAGAGCTCCTGACTACCGGTCTAAATTGAACAGTTCATACACTTTATTTCGCAAAGTCAAAATAGTTATAAGAAAATAAACATTTACAGGGCGTTACTTCTTAGTGTGTTAAAGAGGACATGAGATGTGTAAGAGGACAGGGGGGGGGTAATTAAACAGTCTATAACAATGTTTAGATTTTAGCCTAATGCTTTGCAGTTGGATAATTGGATAAAGCAAACATTACAATTTTTTTCATTAGTCTTAAATAATGTATTTAAAATTAAATTCAACATTTGTAAAAAAAAAATATCGTCTGTAATTTTTCTTAGAACAAACTTTAAATGGAACTTCTCATGGAAAGACAAACAGTACTCACCTGCATATTGTCTCAGAAAGTGAAACAACCAATAACACAGTCCACCTTCTGTCAGAAAGTTCTTCAAAAAGATACGATGGCGCCACCACTACAGAAGCAGACAAACAGACGACGGAAAAAGTGGGCTTTTTACAATTGGTATAAATAAAACTTTCCAACTTCTTGGCCTTACAATATCACAAGTTTGTTTTTTTATTAGGCCTATTAATATTTTTAGTATGCTTTATATTCGTATATAAATTGTTGGCATCATTGGTACAAATTGTACTAGCGTAGATGTGACTGAACTAGTCTAAATGTTTTCTCGTTACTACCTTATGGTGGACACTTAATACCTAAACGCCCGACTAGGTAAATATTAAGGAAAACATGTTTGCATTTTGCGTGTGTGTTTTTGTAAGTTTAGACTACGTAATTATCTCTGTAGCTTTATATGTCAGCGTTTGATTTAATTTTTTTTATCCCTCATCTTCATCTATAGGCCTACCTTAGTCTGTTGAACAGTTGGGGCAGCAAACATAATCTATTGACCGTCTTTCTTCATTTCTCTCTGACTTGTGCCTTGGATAGAATCTCTTCTAACGACAGGTCTTCCAGTCTTTGACGTTTTCTTCCCATCGCTTTCTCTGTCTCTTCTTCTTTTTTCTTATACGAAAACCAAAATACATTCATTTTTTAGGTAAAAAAAATAATTCTGTGAATCTGTACACCTAGATCTACTCTACAAACAATTTCCATGTCACATTGAAGTCGTTCATGTAGTGTAGGCTATATATATAAAGCAGTGATAAGTTTCGTTCGAGAAATTATTTAGACCCATATGTCCGGTACGCTGCTGACCACCGACTTCGAGTATCCTCCAAGCTGTTTTTTTTTCTTTCTAGATGATCTTTTGCTTTATTACTTTGATTTTTTTTTAAAGTAATTAAATGTTAATTGACTAAATGATTATGCGGTTTAACAAAAATAAATACATAAATCAAACAGTATCGATTTGCGGACAAGTGGGATTATCTTCTGATAGCGGGTGGACTTGTTGGTGCTTTGGGCAACGGAGCGTCCTGGCCAGTACTTATCGTGCTGTTTGCAGACACCGTGCAAGAGTTTGTCAACCAAGGAAAGTTTGAGGAGCTGCTGGACAAGATTCCTGACGACCTCTGGTATGTGCTCAACACGACACGGAGTGACGCCCGACTGGACATTGAGATCTTTGGGTAAATATGTGTTGTAGTTTCATTCGGCATTAATCTACATGTATAGAGATGTGGATGATTTGGAAAGAGTGTAGAAGACTTTTGTTTTAGTAATTGAATATGACTTGTATTCAGTGGCGTAGCTAGGGTGGGGTGAGGAGGGGGGAGAATTTGAAAATCCCCCAGGCCCCCACTTGAGGGGGCTCCTAACTGATTGTTTTTTTTACATTCAAAATGTAATATTAAGCAGCTGCAGGAACATCCGAAGAGGTCAAGCCCCCTCCCCTAGCCCCCAAACGAATGAAAATTTCTAGCTACGCCCTTGCTTGTAATATTCTATGAATTCCTTTCACTGTTATAGTTACTATTATTATTTTGCCTATTTAGTCTTAGCTTTTTATTACCGTTTCGTTGTTTTCTTCAGCTGATATTTCTATTACATTAAATTTTTTTTTATAAAACCCGGCTTTTTGGGGGGGGGGGGGGGGGGGGGAGAGGTGATTGCTGGCAGTTTGCTGTCATGTATGGCGCTTTTTTTAAATGCCAACAAAAATGGGAGGAGGTTTTTTTTTGTTGATGGTTGGGCTTTGATGGTGGAACTAGAATGTTCTGTACAAAACTCTTGACTTCTTTAGGCCGCTCTGTCGTCTTATTACGAATGTTTCCAACGTGTCAGTTGACTGCAGTTTCCTAGAAGATGCCGACAACGTCTTTGATAAAATGGAGGATCAGGCCATCATTTTTACAGGTTAGTGGTTATAAGGAACGAAGCAAAGCAAACATGTCTTCTTTCAGTACACAAAGTTACGTTCTCTTGATTTTGGAAAACAATTATAACTTAGAACTTAAAAATTTAAACAAATATTATTCTAAGCCCATGGATTATTTATAAGTAGATATCAACTTTCTTTTCCCCATCGATACATACTAAAATAGTACATAAAAAGTAAACATAAATGCTACTAATACTACATATTAAAATTGAGTTTCTCTGGTCTTCAAACAAGTGTATTAACTCAATGCAGAAAATAAAGCTTTTCATAATGTGATGCCAAATAAAATGTGTTACGGTTTATGAAATTCAATTTCCTGAGTCAACACATATTTTGTGTTATAAATTGTTCAAGGGAAGTGTGGGCCCTTATTATTCGTGGACTAGGGGCTCAACAAAATTCATTTAGCTGATAAATGTCTATTATTAAGAGTGGGTTCAAATGAATCCAATGAGATATCTATTATCAACAGTGGGAGGGGTGATGAATCTAATGAGATATCTATTATCAACAGTGGGTGGTGTGATGAATCTAATGAGATATCTATTATCAACAATGGGTGGTGTGATGAATCTAATGAGATATCTATTATCAACAGTGGGCGGTGTGATACTGATCGCCTGCTCCTTCTCTCAAATCTACTTCTTCATTGTGGCCTCAGAGAGGCAAGTGATGAAGATACGGTTGGCCTTCTACCACAACGTCCTGAGGCAAGAGATGGCTTGGTTTGACAAACACAGTCCTGGGGATTTAGCGGTCAAACTGACTGAGTAAGTAGACATCTTTTTTTTTTTACAAAACTTACATCAACTCACTCTGTCTGTCCGTCTGTCTGGTAAAAAGTTTGTAGACGTTATTTCTCCCACACTCCATCTTGGATCAAGTTTTTATTTTTTACATTTTGTTATCCAGCGATATCTCCAAGATCCACGACGCCATTGGAGATAAGGCAGCGACCTCTGTCCAATACTTGACCGTGGGTATCGCTGGGTTAGTTGTTTGCTACATCAATGGATGGGAGCTTACCCTCGTGCTCCAAGTCGGGGCGCCGCTTTTGTGCATTGCTTTCGCCACCATGGGCTATGTAAGTACATCACTGTCATGTATCTTAGCTTTTTTTTTGTTTTCATACGATAATTTTTTGTTTTCACCATCAGCGATGTCATCGTCATCACCATCATCATCATCATTTTCAACATTTGACCCTTAAGTTGCATTGTGACTAAAAAAAAAAAAGCTATAATGGTGTGTGCAGCAAAAGTTCTCTTCTAATACTGTTCTACCAAAGTCTCTTTATATCTTCGCCTCCACTTTCAACCGAATATTTATCTATTCGCATCCACTTCAACCGAAAATTTATTTATCTCTTCACATCCATTTTCAACCGAATATTTATCTCTTAGTATCCACTTCAACCGAATATTTATCACATCGCATCCACTTTCAACCGAAT
The DNA here is from genome assembly GCA_021533235.1 of Biomphalaria straminea. NCBI lineage: Eukaryota > Metazoa > Mollusca > Gastropoda > Planorbidae > Biomphalaria > Biomphalaria straminea. The sequence goes on from JADKLZ010002179.1 coordinate 41,962, forward strand.
ATTTATCTCTTCACGCCTGCCACTGGTTCTTTATCTCTTTTCCGCTCTACCACAGACTCTTTATTTCTTAGACTTCTCTCCCACTGACTCTTATCTCCTTATTTTCCACGAATCTCTTTATCTCTTTGCCTCCTTTGCAGATATTTTCTTTCTGTTTCTTTTTTTTCCACGGACTACTTCTTGCTTCTTCTTTCTACGCCCAAAAATTCACTAGTTTGTTGAACATTGTTTTTCGTTTCAGATAATCGCCACCATGACTGCCAAAGAGAGGAAAGCTTATGCAATAGCGGGTAAAATTGCCGAAGAAGTTTTCTCCTCAATACGAACAGTGCAAGCATTTCATGGACAGGAGAAGGAAACCAAAAGGTCTTAAATACATACACAAGTTTCTGATGAATAGCCAATGACAAAGTTCTTCTAATCATCCTTTGTACTACAAGAAAATTGATTTCGCTCAACACCTAATTGTCCATCCATCCATCCATCCCAGTGGCGCTACAGCCCATGGAAGGCTCTGGCCTGCTTCCATTCAGATCTCTCCTGGGCCTTTCGTCTCCACGTCCTAACCCCAAAACTGTTGCAGTTCTGCTTCCACATAATCAATCCATCACATTTGGGAGTCTGCCTTTGAGTCGCCTGCCTTTTGGAGCTAATTGTCCAGTCAAATTAAAATTAGAAAAAAAAGGCTATTTTCTAGACACAAAGACACTTTTGTCTTTCGTCCAACTCTTGCCCCCCCCCTCCCCGCTTTATCGCACCCCTTTCTGTATTAGATAGAAATTTCGTCTCTGTCATATCTGAACTTTCAAATATTTTATTTCTGCGCTTTTATCTAAGTTAACGGTTCCACGACTAGAGTTTTGCAGACGACTAGAGTTTTGCAGACGACTAGAGTTTTGCAGACGACTAGAGTTTTGCAGACGACTGCCTCAACCTTCAGACTTGGGTGAAGAGCTCCTTGGTCATCTCTGGCTGTTGGATAAATTTTTTCTACCGGTCAATAAGGATAATGGCGCATAAGGCGTTGATTCCTTACTGGACTTCATCAAAGGCTCAGCGCCCATTCGTTCCTGGCGATTTGTTTACAACTAGTTCATTGCTAACACTATAACATAGAAACTAGTTAGATGGAAGTAAGTAAAATAAACGTTTATCTATATTTTAAATTCACCTTTTACTCTAGGTACGTTGATAATTTGTTTGAGGTCCAAAAGTTTGGGATTAAAAAGAGCCTCGTCGGGGGCGTCGCTCAAGGAGTCTCTTGGTGCATCATCTTCTGCGACTACGCCATCGGTTTTTGGTACGGTGGGCGGCTTGTCAGGCACGGCGACTACACTGTCAAGGAAATGATGACGGTAATTAAAAAAAAAAACAAAAAAAACTAGAATATGTTAGGATAAGAAAAAAAAAAAGGTCTAAAATATTCCTGTCGGACGTGTGGCTGGGTGGCATCGAACGCCAGCTACCTAACAGCGTAGCTCCATATGTGTGTATATATATATATCATGGGCGCAGCCAGGGAGGGGGGTTCCTCGGGTTCACCCCCCCCCCCCGAAATGAAATCCCCCCCCCGAAGGGGGGGGGGAGGGCGGAATTTACTTACTGATTTTTTTATTAGATTTTGTTAACTTTAGGCGAGATTTCAATACTAAACCATCATTTGTCCCAGCGTAGCCAAGGGGTTTTGAGTTTAAAACCCTCTGACAGGGAGTTTGCAGTTAAACCCCCCTCTTCTACAGAACAAAACAAACAAAAAAAAAAAACAATGTAAACGACAATTTCGAAATTCCCAGAGCATGGCTAAAAGGGGGGGGGGGGGAGTTTGATGTTAAAACCCGCTCCGAAATTTTCGATAAAACCCCTTCTTCAATGTAAGACTATCCATACATCAGTCACCGTCTTCTATGAGCGTAGCCAAGAGGGGTTTAGTGTTTAACCCCCCCTCCCAACCCCAGCGGCGCTAGCCATTAAAAAACCCCTCTTCAATATATTAAAAGCAAATTACACACTCAAAATTCTATGAGCGCAGCCAAAGGGGTTTTAAGTTTTAAACCTCTTATAACAAAAATAATTACGCACTCAAAATGCTTTGAGGGTAGCCAAGGGGGGGGGGGTTGAGTTTAAACCCCCTCTTCAGCGGGGTTTAAAGCAAAAAAATACTTCTTCAATATAAGGAAAGGAAATTACAGACTAAAAATGCTATGAGCGTAGCCATAAGGGGTTTTGAATTTTAAAACCTCCTTCAGCCGGGGTTTGAAGCTAAAAAATATCTCTTCAATTTGAAAAATTACACACTCAAAATTATAAGAGCGATGCCAAAAGGGGTTTTGACTTTAAACTCCCCTCCAGCGGTATTTGAAGCTAAAAAATACCTCTTCAATATAAAAAAAATTAAATGCTATGAGCGTTGCCAAAGGTTTTTTTAAAGTTTTAACCCCCTTTCCGCGGGACTTAACACTAAAAAAAAACTTTTGAAAATAAAAAAGCAAATTAAACACTCTAAATTCTATGATCGTAGCCAACCCAATGGGATTTAGAAGTTAAACCCCCTCCTCCAGAGAGTTTTTTTTAAGTTTAAGCCGCCTACGGATTGTTTTAAGTTTACAATCCACCTACCGAGAGCTTTGAGGTTGAAAATAGGCCTACATTATTCTAGAGCAAACTAAATTCACCAAAATCTATGAGCGTAGCTATGGGGTTTTAAATTTGTTTAAAAAATGATTTTGACGATAAAAATGTCCTTTTCGATATAAAATCTTTAGCAAACTACTGACACCCAATTACACGAGCTTAGTCAAGAGAGGTTACACATTTCTACCAGTGGCTGGGCTCCATTAATAAAGTGCAGTGAATAGTCATCTGCGAAATAAAACAAAATGTAGCTCAACAAGATGGCTAAGACAGATTTTAGGACTTTGTTATAGAGATCGGGTCTAAATCAAGGAAATCATATGCCGAACTAGGAGTCGACCCCTTAGTAAGGTTGAGACAGAGCGTCGCATGAGGTTAGCTGGACATGTTCTCCGACAAAATAAATTACAGCCTAATAAAAGTTGCGATGACATCCAAGTACAACTTGGAGTCCTCAGAGCAGGTGGGAAGAGACTTCAGAAATTGCCAGTCACAGATTTTTGTGGAAACATCTTGTCGTCAAATGTGCGGGAGGGTCTAAGTCAGTAAGAATAGTCCATAAGATTTTTGAAATAAAACTTTTTAACAGCAAGATAATGCACCATAGATACCTCATAATGTGTATTTTGTTGGCATTCAATACCGGAAATAGTGCTTGGCGGCTGGGCTTCGCCCGGCACTGGGGGAGCTCTCGCCGTTCCCCCAGACCCCCTTGCGTCCAAGGGGGAGAGTCTACAATTTTTCCACTAACTCCAGGAAGAACATATTCTAGGGCACAATAAACACCTTCCGAAACAATGAAGCTAATAAAAATTAATTATGTACACACACACACACATATATATATATACACACATACTTATTTTATTTTTTATTTTCACGATTGGGGGGGGGGGGGCGGGGGGAGGGGAAAAAAATCTCCCCCCCAAAACCCTCCCCGAAAAAAAATCCAGGCTATTCCTATGAAGATAAGGTGGACCAATAGGTTTAATTTGTTTTGTGAGTTTTTTTTTTTTTTTTTTTTTAACTTTAATTTTCTTCATTTGGTAGTAGAATAAAAGTAGAATTACTTACCTAAGGATAGGACAACAGAAAGAAAAGAGAAACAAAAACTTTTTCAATTGAATTAATTCAAACGGTTCTCTGTGTTTAAGTGATATATTGAATGTAATATCGAATACAGTTTATTATGCACAGATTTCGATTGTGATTTTAATTTACATCATTGATATATCCATCATAAACAAATGAGGTAATGTCAAGGCCTTTCTATACAACTATTTATAATTCTAAGATTGGTTTTATTTTTTTGGATATCAAAAGCACGAAAATCGAAAAGGTGCATTGAGGAGTCAATGGGCTGTACTATTTTTATGATGATATGGAATGTGAAATAGTGTATGAATTTAAAATTAACACTTTAATTTAGTAATAAACGACTGGTTAATAAAACTTAAGACGTAGGGAAAATGAAACATGAAATATACAAACATCTAAGAACGTGTAGCATTAGAGAGACATAAGGCGTCTTAGATTGATTACACGAGAAATGACCAATAAATGAGAATTCTGTTCAAATATTCACTCGTCCCATAATCCCTGATGTTCGTTTCCCAATGTTTTATTGCGATATATATTTTGGTAAAACGAACACCACCACTCATACCTAACATTACTGTTCGTTGTATTTTGGTCCTCAGATATTTTTTGGTGTTTTTCTGGCCTCGGCAGCTCTTGGATTGGCTGCACCAGGCTTAGTGGCAATAAATGTAGGTCGAGGTGCCGCTAGTGGTGTTTTCGAAATCATAGACAAGGTAAGGTAGTAACATCGCACTACAGTCTAGACAAGGTAA
>JADKLZ010002180.1:0-31172 GCA_021533235.1 Biomphalaria straminea
AATATTAATAGTATTTCCAGATTATTGTGTCGTAAGACTATTGAAACTAGAACAACAATACACTGATAGAGTATACTCTCAGGTTTCACTTTAGAAAGTACTTTAATTACGAACATTCGTTCATTAGACATGATTACGAAAGGTAACTCATCTCTCTATTTCTAGATCTAGATCTAAAACTCGAATTCAACTCTAAGATTATAGAACTTCTCTTCGCAAATATAATGTTATGCTTTAGTACATGAACATACTAATTATAGTCCATTCATTTCATATTTTAATCAAATTAACATTCAAATTGGTTTTTCTAAAGCATTGTTACATGAGTGCAACTCTATTCTTAATATCGCGTAAATTAAGGCCGCGGGAAATTTGTTATAAAATGGTTCGATTTAATAATTTATACACCTAAAAAATTAGCACGGGTCCAATGCGGTCGCATATGTTGATGTGCCTAAGGCATGCCCAGCAAAATAGCGGCGTATGCTATGCCGCCGGTCGACTAGTTACAATATAATTTTTATAGTAAGTCGCTATACTTCTGGTATCTTTGCCGATTCAGTGAGGTGGGGGGGGGGCGATTGCTTCTGCCACCCTCCCAACTCTAGCCCTCTGTGTGTGTGGGGGGGCGGTCCTATTTCTATGTAGAAATCATAGTTTTTGAATAAAATTAGTAGAATATCTATATAATATGAGCTACATATTGATGTTTGATTTGTATATTAGGTCACACACACTGAGGGAGCTAATAGCGCTCCCCCAGACCACCTAGCTGTCAAGAGAAAGACCCTAAAAATTGGCGTTTTTTTTCGATTTATTTTTTTTCGGTGGCGATCTTCTGAGCCTGAATCTAAATATGTGAGTTATCTTATATTTTCAAGGAACGGTTGTATTTGAAATGTAGTAAGGGCCTTTAAATTCATATTACAATTTTTTTTTCAAGTTAAACTTTATTCAAAAGATCTTTTTTTGAATAGGATGAATAATGAGAATGCGTTTCTGCTGTGAAGAATACGATAAAAAGAGTTTTGGCGTCGGGGCTTCCCATTCCTGACCCACTAGCTGTCAAGAGAAAGGCCTCAACATAACTGTTTTTTTTTTTTTTGCTTTTTTTTTTTTTTTCGCCAAAGATTGAGAACCAACATTCCAATATATATATATATATGCTGTAAGTGCGTTTATACTTAGGGTAAGGGTTTGGAAAAAATCATCCCCCCACTCCAAAGTTCTGGATCCGCTAGTTGTCTAGACAAGGTAAGGTAGTAACATCGCACAAGGTAAGGTAGTAACATCGCACTATAGTCTAGACAAGGTAAGGTAGTAACATCGCACAGTGATAAAATTTACAAAATAAATATTACAAATATTAATTCTAACTAATCGACCCACGGCGTAGTATACGCCATTATTACGCAGGGCCGGCCTTAGGCCACTGCAACCTATGCGACCGCGGCCCTGCACTTTCATTGGACCCGCGCTAAAGTAACGTGGGGTAACTCTAGTCCGACTTGCAGAAATAAAAGAGTGATTCTTCCTTTATTTCTTTTTTTCTAACTGTTGAGGAATGAAGAGAATTATATATATAGATACTAAAATGTTCTCTCTATGTCAGTCACTGTACCTACTGTAAGTACCAATTCTTTTCAGACTGTAATGCGACTTACAGTACAGTGCTGTATGGCACTTTAAAAAGTTACGGAATATTTAAGCTTTTTAAAAGTAATTAAAGTTCTCCTTTCAGACTTCCGAAATCATAGGGCAGATGATGTAAAGGTCATCTGTTTCTATGGCCCGCGGTTAACAAGGGCGTCATGTGGCCAGCACAAGGACCAACCGCCTTTACTTTTTCCTGACTAATGTCAGGTACCCGTAATCTTTGGGTGGACTCATAGGCGCCCAAGGATCCCGGAATTAAAAATACCAGTCTACACTAGGATTTGAACCCGGGACAGCAGAGTTTATAAAGGTTATAAAAGGAATGATGGTGCGCGGTGGTTGAGTGATTAAGCGTTTGACTTCAGATCCTGGGATCATGGGTTCGAATTTCAGGTCATGTGGTATGCGCTCTAGACTGTCGTTTCACTGACAGAACTTGTGACAGTAAATAGCCAACTACCTTTTAGCAATCGATGCCATCCTCATAGTATTCAGAAATCTCTTTCTAATCACGAGCAGTGGCAAGTATTTTCAAGGTCGTGTCTCGTTGGACGACTATCGGCATAAGACAAATGAGTCACTGCTGTCTTAAAGACTGCTAGTATATCACGTGAACCAGGGTCAACTATACTCTTTTGGAAAGAGGCTGTTGAACTGAATGACTGGATAGATCAGGGACATCATTCACCAATCGTAAACAAACAACATTTAGTCACGTGATCATATTGATAACACAACGAAAAAACTGTCACGTGAGAGACATCGTGTATTAAAATTAGATCGTAAATTATATAGAAGAGATAGAGCACTAAATGTTGTTTGTTTACGATTGGTGAATGATGTCCATTCACTTTATGTGAGAGCTTCGAATGCTTTGATACCACCTGGTATACTGAAGAAAACTCAATTCGGTCTACCATTTCATACAACTGAAACAAATTCGCGACCACAAAAGACATATTTTAAAAAGGCTCTATATTGGCTGAAAGTTGTCATACACGAGTACTTGTATATCCCCCCCCCCAGCTGTATAAAGCTGGCTTTAAATCACGCATACTGTCACTGTCTGGACCTTTGATTTTACGTATTGGTCAAAAACAAAATAGCGTAAGCCTTACTTCAGTAGATATCGTCAAATTGTCTTGCGATTGTTACACAGAAGCCATGTGAAATGGACGCCAAAATGTAACGACGTCACACAACAATTTTTCATGAATGCTTTTTAGTTGCTCAGGTTTGTTTAATTGTTTTAATGACAATGATTGAATAATATATAAATGACCATTCCAATTTAAATTCTGAATTTCAGAAGTCCACCATTGACAGCTCGTCCACAGATGGAGTTCAGCCGGAAACATTGACCGGCCGGATACAGTTTAAAAATGTTCATTTCAACTATCCAAGCAGGCCAAATGTTAAGGTAAATAAATTGATATTATGTAATATAATATAATAATATAATATATAATATTATATTCACATATAAGATCTATGTGTGGCCTACAATAATAAACATGGTATATTGTGTTAACTTCACCTTTTTAGGAACTGCCAATAGATGCATATGAATTAAAATAGCATTTGTACTAATCAATTTGCATTAATTTTCTTTGTTCCTCTTGTTCGTTGTTCTGTCGAGGAAATATATTGACCCTCTTTGACCTATATCCATTAGTAATGGAACATGTTTATTTATTTGGCCGCACCTAGACATTTATGTTTAAACTTTCGTTAGTTTCCTTTAAACCAGGGACAAGCATTCGAATAGACATTCGTTTGGTTATTTGTCCGACGATAGCAACACTTCCGCCTTTAATTATTTAGCCTAGTAGCTGAAATCATGACGTTTTGGTGCAACCGCTTTTTTGGCGCGTGACGTTTTTATGCGGAATGTTGAAGTCACACATAATTTGTTCATTTTTTTTATGTTCTTTAAAGGAATAATACATAACTATGTTTGTATATGTGTTTGAACACAATGATGCATATCTTTGTACATGTGTTTGTATTTACAATTCAGACGTTTCTTTTAAATAAAGAACAATAGTTATTTTTGATCATTGCATTTGGCAATCAATTTGCTTTCATGAAATTGTCGAAAAAATAGGATTTTTTTTTAATGCGGAGTGGGGGAAGGGGTGAGGAAAATGTTTTTAATACACATTATAGTATAGCATCAGCATAGTGAAAAAAAATGTTTATTATAAAAATATTTGTGCTTATACTTAATACTTTTATAATTTATTGTCACATCCTCTCGCGCTAAAATCGCTGCTTCAAAAACGACCATTGCGCCAAAATGGCTGTACCAAAACGTCGTGTACTACCTAATTAGCTGAGTAGCTCTATGCAACCTTTATGTTCAAGTTGTGCTCAGTATAAACGTTCACTTGAATTACTGATACACCCTTAGTGTTAATTAACGTTAGCTCTATATTTAAGACAATTTGTGTACCGCGTAAAAATGTACCTTTAAATGAATCTTTGAACAGACACTTTAGTTACAATTAGTTATTTAAGTTCTAATACTATGTCATAAAGCCACCTACATGGCTTTAATTATTAGAGAGGTTTCGGATATGGTGTTGAGCTGTGTAGTTATGCCTGTGCTGTTTTTAACAGCAATGAAAGAAATTTCAAACTTTTTTTTTATATCATAGATTTTGAGCGGCCTTGACCTAACAGTAAACTCAGGTCAAACAGTGGCGCTTGTGGGTGCTAGTGGCTGTGGCAAAAGTACGGTGATTCAACTTTTAATGAGATTCTACGAACCAACAATGGGCAAGGTAACACTATTCCATCGTCAGGAGAAGTTTTAATTCTCTCTCTCACTCTATCTCTCTCTCTCTCTCCTATTACATCTTTGTCTTATTTGGTTTAAACAAGATTCCTTCATTCTGATGGAAGGAATGCATTCACAATTTTTTACATCACAAAACGAATGAATTAATTTTTGCTCTCTTAAATAATTTACATTACTAACTACCAGAAGGCGAGACCCCCCCCCCAACCCAAATAGAAATTTATCAATAGATGGCTGCCTGGTCATATGGTATGCGTTATGGACCGTCGGCTCGATGGTACTGGGTTTGACCCTTACCCGCCACCATTCCACGTCATCCTGTAATAATAGTCCTTAATTATTTTTTTCATTTACCTTAGCAGAAACAATCCTGTTAAGAAACAATTCACCTTAGCACAGATCTGTTCAGCTAACCTATGTCTTTAACTTAACTCCACCATATTACGTGACTACCTTTATCTATTGTCTTTCTATAAAAAACAAACAGGTCTGCCTGGACGGGGTCGACCTGAGAGATATCAACATTAAATGGCTCCGTAAAAACATCGGTCTAGTGGGCCAGGAACCTGTCCTCTTCGGGAAATCCATTCTGGAGAACATCCGATACGGTCGGGATGGAGCCACCATGGAAGAAGTGGCCAAAGCCTGCAAAGATGCCAATGCCTATGACTTCATCATGAAGATGCCAGAGGTGATATACATTTTGTTTTAGTATCAACATTTCATTGTCAAAGTACTATACGTTTTTTAAAAACTAAACTGTATCCTAAACTGTATCCTTAAAGGCCTTAAAGACATTGATCCCCTCCAAGATACTTTATTATTACCGGGTATTTGTATTTTCATGTCATTGGTAGACTGAGTGGTTAAGCACTTGGTCTCTGAATCGGGGATCCCGGGTTCGAATCCTGACGAAGACTATGATTTTTAATTTCGGGATTTTTAGGGTGCCTTCGAGTTTGAGTCCACGCAGCTCTATTAATGCCCGAAATTAGTTGGGAAAAAGTAAACTTTTTTAAAGTGAACATTGGGCCTAAAGATAATCAAGCTTCGTTTTCTAGACAACATTAATTTTAAGTTTAGAAATCCAAATATCAATTTAGTTTAATGGGGTCAAATCAACGTTGGCATCGTAAATTGGGAGAGAAAGAGTTAAAAAAATGTTGACCTGTACACTTTACGTTGGTATGCTTTTTAGAAAACAAATCCAGGAGTGGCTGAGCGATAAAGCGCTTGGCTTTCCAATCTTGGTGAAGACATGTATTTTTTAATTTTGGGATATTTAAGGCGCCCTCTGAGTCCACTCAGCTCTAATGGGTACCTGACATTAGTTGGGGAATAACTGAAGAAGGTTGATCGTTGGGATGGTAACATGGCATGCTCGTTTACCATGGGCCACAGAAATAGGTGATTTGTCTGAAAAGGGACTTGACATTTGAGTAGACTGTATGATCAGAATTGTTTTTATCTCTCCATAATTTGTGTTTGTTTAACAGCAATTCGAGACTCATGTAGGTGAAAGAGGCGCTCAGCTGAGCGGTGGACAAAAACAGAGAATAGCCATTGCTAGAGCACTGATCAAGAAACCAAGAATTTTATTGCTGGACGAAGCCACGTCAGCGCTGGACAATACAAGCGAGGCTATTGTACAGGACGCTTTAGACAGAGTAAAGATCAATTCTCAGTATAAACAAATAGCTTTTTAAATTTTAGCTATGTATTCTATGTTCTGTCATATCGAGAAAGTTCTAGAATGAACTCATTGTACAATACTTGTACTTCAATATTTAACTTCAGAAAAATGATTTTTTTTAGGCGAGCAAAGGGAGGACAACCATCATCATTGCTCATCGCCTTTCCACCATCAAGAACGCTGACGTAATTATTGTTCTTGACAAAGGAAGTGTGGCAGAGAAAGGCACTCACGATGAACTCATGTCAAAACGAGGCCTCTACTACAATCTAGTATCCAGTCAGGTGATTACATGCTAAGATCTCTAAAACTTAGTGCAAAGTTACCTTAATGTCTGTCTTGTTTCACTGCTGTCGAGTAGATTACAAACCCCAGTCAAGCTTGATATGCTCTTGTAGCATGCTTACTCTTGGAAAGAACAACACAACATTGTAATCGAGATTTCAACTACCATCTATAGGCCTATACTGGGTATAAAGTACATTGATAAGATCATTCCATCAATGGGAAACAGAGTAGGCGTATAGTCAAACATCGCATACTAAAACATTTCTCGAATACAAAATGTCTTCTCCGTAAATAAAAATAATCTGCACAGATTCTTATATCCCCATCCTCTCCCCAAGGAACCTTTGACTTTGATCTTACAGCCCTCGTGCTACCTATGGTCAGTTTCACAGTACCTGGGCTACAGTCAGACTAACACTAGAATTCACAATCTGATTTGAGACAGTTTGGCTTTTTTGTTTAACACTGGAGTATCTATGCCAATGTAGGTCACAGCTGGGGCTACGCAGCCATGGGAAATACTGTATTCCTCACTAATCTTCGGACTCGAAGACAAGGCTTATTAACTTATATGCCCATGTATCAATTGTCAATTGAGACTTTATTCTGCTATGTAATTCTGTAAGATAAAGAGGCCTTACAACAGTGAACATTGATACTGACCATTTGGAAGACGTAGCATTAGACCGCACTACTTGAAGAGAGACGGTGACTAAGAAAGCTAAGGACAGTGAAAAAAAAAACGTCGGCCTCAGCTCTGGAAGAAAACCGTGCCACAAGAAAAACGACGAGCTCCTCTAACCACCAAAGCGAAAGCCACATTGACCTGCAACATATGTGGACGGGAGTGTCCGAAATAGGGCTCCACACACACATGAAATATTATTATTCAGCTTTGGCATGCTTTTTTTCCCCACATATTGTATGCACTAATTAGTTAATTAGAGTGCTTTAAACAATTCATAGATTTTTAAAACTAATTTGATAATAAACTGTAATAACATTTTTTTCCTTTGCTGCTTGAAGCTTAAACAACGTAAGTATTTACCTATTTCTTAGAATAAACTTTTATTATTTAGTTTTTAATCATTTCAAAATATATTATCGTAAATATATATATTAGTATGAAAAAAATCATATTTATGTTGTAAAAGTAATTGTTTAGTTTTATTTTAAAAGCAATGCTAGAACAAGTTGCCCGAATCAGCCAGGAAAATTAAGGGATGAGTAAAGCTAAAATATTTAACATGAACCTAACGTCCTTACAATTCAATGTATATGGGCAGAACATAAGTTCGATAAAGGGAAAAAAATAGATCCCTTACATTAGATACAACAGAATTAATAGAAATGAAGTCTCTTATGACTATATTTGTAGAATAGAAGACTATATTTAATTTTGATTCTGTTCATACTGTTATTCAGTGATAACTATTTGTATGGCCAGCGGCATATGGCTGGATATTATTATTATTATTCTTGATTCTACTATTCATACTTATTAAATCACATGTCTGTTTATATCGGACGTTTTATTTTTGGTATATCGTAACGACTTAATATAGATGTAAGTTAATTGCATTTCAAGCTCCTCTCCCTGCACCCGCTAATGTCAACAAGTAAGACAGTGCATTATTCGGGGCGAATAGGACTTTACATTATGATAGCTAGAACTGAAGGGATCCAAGTTATAATTTTCCTAGGTACCCCTTAAGACTAGTAAAAAAAAAAGAACCTGACTAGAAGGTGGTGCATGCAGTGGCGAGCTTTCCGTGTACTCAGGGGACTATGTTAGTCCCCCGTAAGATAAGATGCTAATAGTTTTGTGTCCTCTGTCTGTCGGTCTGTCTCATTTTATGAGCCCCTCTCCGGCCTCTCCCTAGATAACTATTGAAAAGTGGATTTCTCCCTTTGGGCCAAAAAAAAATATGCCAGAAATCTAATTATCAGATTATTCAGATTGTTTTCAAGTACAACGTCATATGATTCTTTAAAATTGTATTAATTTAGAGTTTAGACAAAACAAGATTGCGGCTTGACAATTCCGTGTCCATAGGAGAACATGTGAGAGTAGTCTCTCTTTGTAACTTTTTTTTTTTTTTTCAAATAAAAAAAAATGATTTCGCCCGTTGGTAACTCGAGTTGTCTATCATATATTTTATCAAGTTCAGGAGCGTCGCTTCTACATTTTTTTCATAGAAACCAAAAGGATTAAGTTTAATTAACCAAAATAATATTTCTTTTAAGGGAACATGGGACCTTAAGTGAAGTGGATACCAACTAGTGTACTTGAACATTCAGATCATTATTCTAAATAACATCTTTAGAATACGTCGACCTATACTTTTCACTATGTTATTCTAAGATTTAAGGTACTAGCTTGGATAAATGCTATATACAATATATATTATACATTATTTATATTATTTTATAACTCTAAAAAGACGAACATAATACAATACTTATTTTTTTTAATTTTGCAGATAAAATTGACAACATCAGCGGACATGAAGTCCATGAAGGGCAACATACAGTACTTGATACCCGAAGCAAGCCATCTGAAGATTCGACAGAAGAAAACATAATGTTAATGGAGGTAGATCATTTTGTTTACTATCACAGCTATACAAGATCTATACTTTGTCTTCGACAGCACATCAAACGATTATGTGGAGCATAATCAATGGATTCAAATGTTCCTTACCAATCCGTTGTAAACTTAAATATGAAGTGGTTGATTCCTTCATAAACAGTTCTTATAAACCAAGACTTGTAGCTAAACATTTTAACAATTACAATAAAAACTCTAGCGTGGTATCTTTGGTTAGGACAAAGAACAGTTTGAAATCTTCAACAAACTTGACACTTAACTGGGGATCACGCGTTCTTTTTAGTCAATTATTTGCTAATCAATCTATGACAGCGGTTCTCAACCCTTTTAGCTAGGCGACCCCTTTTTACAATTCCCCTCTCTGCCGCGACCCCCACACACACATACAGCAATACAAGAATGTAGGCTACAATAACAATCCATATTTTCGATGGTCTTAGGCGACCCCTGGCAAATGGTCAATCGACCCCCAAGGGGGTCGCGACCCACAGGTTGAGAACCGCTGATCTATGACGTGTTTTCTCACATGGAAATGATTCTTATTACTTCCTTTGTGTTTCCTTTTCAAAGTAACCCCATGATTGTGTATTTACATTCGAATGTCTTGTCAATGTCTTGCCTTTACCACCAGTTTCTCTTCAACATCGTTAGCGGTAGAGCGCAGGTCGTATGGTCTCAGTACAATCTCTATTTTAAAAAAAAATGAGGCCGAAAATGTCAACCAAATTATACATTTTCTCCAGGCATTTTGGAGAGAACACATTACGTTGTCTATAAAATATGTAAAAACAAGTTCATCTATCTTGCAGGAAAATTATTATAGGCAGTAAAAGCAATCATTATGAAAATTAACAATAACAATATGGAATTGATCGTATCCAAAATTTCAGAATGAAATTTCGCGTGAACAATTACTCAGTTGCAAACTGCACATATATTGCTACAAAAAATGTCAACCCTTTATCACTACATTTTCTTTCCGCCTTCTGCACCTGTCTCTGGTAAAGACCTTTCTTTGGGTCTCAAATAAACCCCTCGAACTTTTTAATAGTTCTCCAGCTGTCTATTTTCAGTCTGCGCTAAGTATTTTTATAATTCTGAAACTGAACACTTTAAATAAAAACATGAATATATCTTTTAACTAATCAATAAAAGAACAATGAACACAATACATCTCAACCCCAGAAATCAGTCATTCAGAAAAAAAAACTATTTAATACCATCTACATCTTCATCTCTCTAAATGAAGAGTTTAGTGTCCACCGAGCCGGAACCAACGGCCACTACTGTACAAACTGTGAAAAGACTACTGAAAATGAACGTCAAAGAGTGGCACTTCATTACTCTGGGATGTATTGCCAGCTTCTTTTGTGGAGCCATCCAGCCGGCGTGGGCAGTTGTCCTGGGAGATGCTCTTGATGTAAGTACTAACAAATGGATGTTACAGTTAGCTTACTCATGAAATTATAATGGCTGTAGAGTATTAAAAAATAAGTGAAAGAGACGGAAAGAGAAAGCAAAAAGAGAGAGGGAGAGAGAGAGATTGAGACAGAAAGAAAAAGAAAAGCAAAAGAGAAAGAGAGATTAAACATTTCCCTATACCAAAGGGCAGTAATGATGCACATAGTAGCTTACATAGTAAGCATGCAAGCTATATTGTCCTATTGTGGCATATAGTTAGATCGATTTTCTTCCAAGTTGGATTTTAAGCTAATAAAAAACAAACAAACAAAAAAACAACAACAAAAAAACAACCAATTAACTAACGAACATTTTAATGGGCATATATTTGGGCATGGCTCAGTGGCTTGACTTTGATGAACTATACTTTAGTCTAACCCGACTTTCCGTCTTTGTTTTTATTAGAACAAATAATTTTTTTTGTTACTTAGAAGAAGAAACAATAAGAATGTTATTGTTGGTATCATTTTTTTTCCAGTCATTTTCTTATGAAGACAAAGGGAGACAAAAAGATGTCATGGAGGATACATCCAACTACGCGTATTGCATGGCGGCGGCCAACTTGGTTTCCTATTTTCTGCAGGTTTTACAATACAGATAAAAAAATTACTAAGAAACAACAAAATCACAATATTTTATTCAGTTTAAAATGTGTTTATTAAGTTAATTACATCTCAGAATATAAACCATGATCATGTAAAATAATAGAATAATAACAAGATATATGTATTCTTACCAATAGGACTAATCAGGTGATCATATGAAATTGCAATTCACATTGATTTCAAATTTATCACAACAGGACTATCTGTTTGGAATATCTGGTGAAGCCCTGACTCTCAGAATGAGGCAGATGTTGTTTAAGGCAATACTCCGTCAGGTATTTGTAATCAGCGGTTGATTTACGATTCCTAAACTTTAGGCCGTGGCTACTATACATAGCGACCAAAGGCATAACTTTCTTGAAATAATACTTGAAATAATACTATCAGAAATGCTTTATGTGTGTTTTTTGTAGCCAAAATTATCTTCACTGCTTTAAACTATTATCCTTTGTCATTTTTAATGTTTAAATACTAAAATATTGTAAATGTTTGTTCAGTATTACATTATATAATGCCATACTTGATAAACACTAGACGAGTCGAACAATGTATTTCTAAGATAAATTGACTTAACGAAACATTTTGGATTTCCCCCAGAAAATAAGTTGGTTTGATGACCACAGACACGAGACAGGGATATTGAGCACCCAGCTGGCTGTTGAGACATCAGTAGTACAGGGGGTATGTAGAAGTATTTACAGAATTAGCTTACATTTGTATCTTCGAGACGATATAATGAAGACACTCTTGTACTAATCAGTGTTATGGCTCTTCCGCAGTGGTAAATATCAAACGAAATATTCAGGAGGTAATCCTCAACCACAGACGAAATGCCAAACAAGCAATAGAGGAAGTCGACAATCGATTCAACTATAAAAATACGTTTAATACTTAATAAGGGATCCGTCTGTGTCTTTCTGTATTTGCCGTCTGTAGCCTCTATCAAATATCGTCTTCTTATTAGGGTCTACTAAAGCGTTCTACTTTTTAAATCTAACTTTTCATTTCCGTAACTAAGTAAAACTTATCCCTTTATTATTCCCGAAATAAATCTACGTTCTAATCATGTCATAACATCAGTTAGCTTCAACACAGACCAGATTTTACATTTTGAAACTTCGCGAGGCAAGGTATTAAATATTAGATTATGATAAAAATATTCATATCCTAAACATAAACTCGGAGGAGTTAAACATGGGTAAATAGTACATCACGTAAAAACTTGATGAACTATTAGGTGTAATGTTTCAAGTATGTTTAAAGATTTCATTTATCTACTTTCTCTTCCAGGCTGTAAAAGTTCTAGTCGGCTGTCTTCTGTTGAGTATCGGTAACTTGGGAACAAGCTTGGTGCTGTCATTTATCTATGGCTGGCAGTTGTCACTAGCCTTGCTGGGATTTATGCCATTTTTGGTTTTATCGTAAGTGTCTCTAAGCGTTTCCATGTTTTTCCAAGGGCCGGGAAACAGAAACCAAAACCAGTGTTGTATTCTACAGATGTTGCTACATATTGTCCAACAACACTACATCATTTCAGAAAAAAAAAATTAATGAACGATAAAAAGTAAACATAAATATTCCCATTTTGTTCTTAGAGGCACCCTGAATGTTCTATTTGGGTAACTCCAGACCCTTGTGAGACTCTCAATGCCAAAGCAAATATCATTGTTTTATTATAACAGATAATTCTTCAATGTCCACAGCGGTCTGCTGTCAGTTCAATTCCTCGGAGGGGCCGCCAATGATAACAAAGAAACTATGGAAGAAATCAGCAAGGTGCGTCTTTTTTCTTTTCTTAAAGTTTCTTTTAAAATCTCTTTAAAAAAAAACAAACCCATATCCACTCTAAGATTTCTTTTTAACATAATAGAACATATTCAATTTTAAATATCGTATGTTATATTTTATAAATTCTAATGTTGTTTTAAAAGGAAAGTTTCTTGTTATGATGTATAGGTAAAGAAATTGCACATAAACACACCGTGACCGCATCACTAACAACGTAACACTTGAACCAGTAGGTCACATGTATTCATATGTATTCAGTACAGTGTTCCTTTGTAAATCCAGAGAAAAGTTTAGGCAGAAACAGGCGTTCAAAACAATTCAATCCTAAAGTTAAATGATTATCCTATCAAAGGGCACAAAAAAAAAAAACAACAACAATACGATGGCTCTTTGTTGTTAATTTCTCAATGTAGTTCATAGGCCAGTGTTATTGTGCTTGCTCTCTGTTGTTGGTTGCTTTTTATTAAATGACCCACCGTGGTTGATGCCGCTTTACTGTTGACACTTGTACAGAAAGGGAGATAATGATAATAAAATTGCAAAGTTTTATTTTGCTGTAATCAATCGCTTTTTTTCACTTTCACTAGTGAAATAATAATGATGAATAATAATGATGAAATAATAACAATGGACTTGGATGCGTGTAAATGGTTCTGCTTGAGTGATCCTGTGTTGACTGTCTTGTTACAATTTAAAATAGAAAGCGTAGAATAAAATTCGGGCTTGTACTTGTAGAGCAAAAAAAAATTCTTGAGTCTTTGCAATCCAAAGAAAGATCGTACTGGCGACAAATAGTCCCTCTGTGTTCTCCAAGAAGTCAAGAACACAACATACTGGGCACCAAATGTAACTGACATAGATCTATATGGAAAAGGAGTTTGAATGTTATTCATATTTTTTAAACTCCAATAACAAGGCAAGAAAGAAAAGTGCTTTAAAGAATGAAACTCCATGTAAGCTTGCTCGTAATTAAGAAATTCAAACTGTGTGTTTACAAAGAATACATAGAAGCATATATATAAGGCTTGTCCGAAGATTAATGAGGAATACAGTATTTCCCGTGGCTGTGCAGCCCCAACTGTGACCTACATATTTTGCCACATCCAGGGCAAGCAAAACCATTGTCCGCAGGTGGTCGATTTAGATTTTCTTTTCGTCGTCTGCGTTTAGACAGTAATACAGTAATTAGAAGCATATAATGAATTACCTTGTTACAGAACGCCATGGCCAGCATTGACAACATACGCACAGTAGCTGCCTTGACCAGAGAAGCCACTTTCTTCAACAACTTCAGGGACACTATGCTGCGGCCTTTTCGTAAGAACATGCTGAGGTCAACAGCAGCCGCGGCAGCCTATGGTGTTTCCAACGGCATGTATTATATCTCTTTTGCTGTCTCTTTCTACTACGGCTCCAGGCTGCTCCGAGACGAAGATATGGACTTTGATGATATTATCAAGTAGGTAGAATCTTTATTTAGAACACCTATCAGAATAGTCTGGTAGATCGTTGGGGTGTATTAAAGGTGACAATGTTAACCCAAAAAGAAAAGAAGAAAGTCTGAATAGACAGAAGGGTAGTGGATGGAGAAGAGAATGGAAAAAGAAAAGAGAGCGAAGAGGATAGAAAGAACAGAAAGTGAAGAGAAAAGAGTTAGAACAGAAATAGAAGGTGAAGAAGAGAATAGAGAGAGGAGACAAGAGAAATAAGTGAGAGAGAAAAAGAGAAAAAAGAGAGGGAAGAGAAGAGGGAAAAGAAGTGAAAGTGAGAGAAGAGAAGAAGCGAGAGAGAATAAAAATATGAGAGAGAGAGAGGGAGAAGTATAACACACATCAAATTGGTCAGATAAGCGTTACAATACAAATAGATTATAATAATAATTGGAATATTTACTTTAATTGTTGAAATATGACTTAGTTTATTTTTCCATATAGTTTACAAAACTTCTTCAAAACACATAGGAAATCAAAATCGCCGAACCCGATAATACACATTTTTAGAATAATGTTAAGCATATAAATTCTAAAGTTTTTGCCATTTACACTTTTTGAACTTTCGTACATTTTGTTTTCACTTTTTGAACTTTTTACATTGACTAACTTACCTAGAAGTAAATTTACAATGGTGAGTATCATTTTTTATGATCGCTTTAAAAACCAACTAAACTAGTATTCCGAAAATCCCAAATTTCTAAATGCCACTTTGTGCTCTTCTCTACATGTCACTTTGTGCTCTTGATTGCAGAGTATTTGGTTGTATGGTGTTGAGTTCTATGACTTTTGGAAGGACTGTAGCCATGGCTCCAGCTCTAAATGACGCCATAAAGGCAGCCAGGAGGATATTTGCGCTGCACGACTACGTACCGGACATTGACCCTTATTCCCAGGACGGACTTAAGCTTGCTGAGGTCAGTCCTTGAAACGTGACTCCATCCATTCTTTTGGCTGTCTTTATTTTAAAAGCTTCATTGTTTTTATGATTTCAGTTTAAAATTGTGCGGAAAAAATAATGTTTTACCGTATTGAATGTAATAACTTATTTTACATTACGTTCATATTTGTATGTCATAAAAATGTTGTTACAAAATTTGAAACAATATGTTGTTTTTTACATACCTTTAATCGCTAACATCAATTAGCGAGCCAGTTGTTTTATTTCCTCATTTCCAAGATTGAGAAATAGAAACGATACTATTTGTTTGACTAGTTCGATTTGGGTCTAAGTGTTATAAACATTACTTATAAAGAAAAACACTGGATGGGTGGAGTTCAACTCCTTAAAGAAGGATTCAGATTTGTAACTTTTTTGACTCAAAGTGAGTTGATTGTTATCACATGTCTGCAAAAGCACGAAATGAGTACTGTATTATAGACATTACTTTATGAAGTTACTTTAAGAAGTGAAGCAGTTCTACGTACTGACATTACTTTATGACGGAACTTGAAGATTTGAAACATTTCTACATACGAATATTCTTTTTACCTCTCACAGGACATACTTTTGGAAAACATCTGCTTCTACTTATTTGTAACCATGTACTCCATCGGTTCTCAAACTTTTTGTTTGTCTCGTAGACCCTTTGGAAGTCCATGTGGAACCCTGCGGGTCTATAGAAACCACTTTGAGAATCACTGGTGTAGTCGAAGTATAACATCATAAAGATGTTGAAAGCGTAGTTAAAGTTTTTATAGATCTCATTTTTTAAAAGTTTTCACGTATTTGCAGGGAGAGTTCAAAAGTTCAGTTCGGTTCTCAAAGACATTTTTCCATTACCCCATGCGGCCGGATGCTAAGATACTCAACGGCCTTGACCTTACTGTTGAGCAAGGTCAGACGGTTGCCCTCGTTGGCGAAAGCGGCTGCGGCAAGAGTACAACTGTCCAGCTCATCGAGCGATTTTATGATCCAGAGCGCGGCAGTCTGGTATGTAGAGACAAACAAATCTTCATTTTCTTTAGTTTCTTGATCGTTAAATTACAACTTTATATCGACATTTTTGTACTACATCGTACGTATTAAAGTAACTCCAGGAAATAGTCGAATGCACATTAAACAGTTAAAATTATGCAATGTTAAATGAAAACGTCACCCACTCAATGTTATAAAATGTAGTTACCTGTTACCTATCCCTTAGTTTGTGGACCGTTGGGGCACCAAGCAAGACTTGCAGACCGTCTTTCTCCATTCCTCTCTATCCTTTGCCCTGTTTAGAACTTCGTTCAATGGCAGGCCTGTCAATTCTTTTATGTTGTCCTCCCACCGCTTTGTCTGTATAGAAAGATTTGAAACCAACACTTTGTAACTAGATAACCTGCTGCCATGTTATGTACCACCAAGTACCCATTTAAGACCTTGCCATTTATAGGGCCATATGATGCAAGGCTCATCTGTTTCTTTAGCAGATGGTTAACGAGGGTGTTAGATGGCCAACACAACAATCAACCACCTTTACTCCCCTGTCCTAAGTTAGATGCCCATTAGAGTTGGGTAGATTCAGGGATGTCCGAAAAGTCCCTAATTATATTCCAGTCTTGACTGGGATTTGAATTCGAGACAACATTCAAACGTAAGCAATTTATCATTTCGCCACCACGCTCCCTACCATCAAGCTACTATAATTATTATCCACCCCCTTATCTTTAAAGAAAGAAATTGAAATAAATCAATTTTTTCCTGCTGGTCAGTTTCTGGACAAGTACGACATCAAAGATCTAAATATCCAGTGGCTAAGGTCACAAATCGGTCTTGTCTCCCAAGAGCCCACTTTATTTGACCTGAGTGTGGCAGAGAACATCGCCTACGGAGACAACAGCAAGGCAGTCAGCATGGAGGAAATCATCACTGCAGCCCGCAAAGCCAACGCCCACAGCTTCATTACGTCACTTCCTGATGTAAGTAACAGTAAGAAGGCGTTGCCTCTGAGTCAATAGATTAATGTACTGTTTTGCACCTGGTCAATGTTAGTAGCAGAAGGTTTTTGTGCTTGATGAATATACATTAATTTGTTTACATTTTTATTAACATTTTGTAACATGGAATAAGTCTGTAAGTCGTACCTGTCGTTCATATTAATGCAGTATTATATTGTTAACATTCAATAACGCCAGTAAATAAATATTCCAGCACTTGCTTGAGTTTGCAGGAGGGGTTAAGTAAGTAACTATCAACGTCATTTGGACATCAAGCCTGTTGACGCCATTAAATCTTTAACTAGTTGACGTCATTATACATTAAATCTGTTGAGGTCATTATGCATTAAATCTGTTGAGGTCATTCATTATACATTAAATCTGTTGAGGTCATTATGCATCAAATCTGTTGAGGTCATTATACATTAAATCTGTTGAGGTCATTATACATTAAATCTGTTAAGGTCATTATACATTAAATCTGTTAAGGTCATTATACATTAAATCTGTTGAGGTTATTATACATTAAATCTGTTGAGGTCATTATGCATTAAACTTCTAACCACAAGACATAATGTTCTGTATATTTCAGACTTCTATAAGTATCTTTATAATCATTATCGTTAAATACATGACTTTATATTTCTCCTTCCGAACCCAATGGATTATTGCTGCCTCCAGGGCTACAACACTATTGTTGGGAACAAAGGGACACAACTCAGTGGTGGTCAGAAACAGAGGATAGCCATTGCTAGGGCGATGGTCAGAAACCCTAAAATATTATTACTTGATGAGGCCACGTCTGCTCTGGATGCGGAAAGCGAGAAGGTATTGCAGAGTTATTGATGTTTGAATGCTAGACCTTGAGAAATTATTGTTTTAGAATAGAAAGAGAAAAACTACACGAATGAACAGACCAAAAATATTCAAAATAAGGGCTTCTCATTGATAACAACTACACCGTCGTAGAGACAGAAAGAGAGAGAGAGAGAAGAGAGAGAGAGAGAGACCAAAGAAAGAGTGGATAATAGAGAGTAGTCAGAGAAAAAGGATAAGTTTGAGAGAAAATGACAAAGGGACGAATTGAGAGAAAGTGAAAGAGAGAGGGCGGACAAAGCTTGAGAGAGGAAAAGGAGGTGAAAGATAAAAGAGTGAGATAGAAGAAAGAGGGAAAGGAGATTTATATCAATAAAATATACAATCTGTATGTCTCTTTCTCCTTCCTCCACTGACTTTGACAATAATTTAATGCAACCTTTTTTTCCTTTTTTTTCTTAAAGTTTTTCACGTAAACTAAATCTATCAATAATTTCATTGAATGCCATCCTGTTATATTAAATATATAATATAATAGTTTATCTAAAACAAAATAGTATTTTAAAAAAACTTCAGAGAAAGCTAAACTTAACATTTGTAATGTGTCATCTTTATCGCCTCTGAATTTCAATCTCCTTCAGATTGTCCAGGAGGCGCTAGATAAAGCCAGGGCAGGAAGAACCTGTATTACAATAGCCCATCGACTCAGTACGGTCAAGGACGCTGACAAGATCGCAGTCTTCAAGGGTGGAGTGGTGTCCGAGCTGGGAAGTCATGCCCAGCTAATGGCCAAACACGGTGCTTATTACGAGTTGGTGCAAGCCCAGAGTATGAAACAAAGTTGAACTGTGTTTACCTCAACAAAAAGAAACAATTTTAATTGCATTTTATTTTTTCAGTCTGTGATTCTTATTAGAAATTATGCTTGTATAATAAAACCAAGAATGAAACAACAAAAAGTCTTTATCGTTACGTTGTAACAGCTGTCTGGTACTGCGGTACAGTATAGTAGAGACTCCAAGAGGATCAAGAAAAATAGGACAGTATAAACACGGTCCCAACTGTGGGGGGATAGCCCAGAGGCCAAAAGTTAAATAATGTTGAGACCTGTTATCCATTAGTAGTCTAAAAGGGTTAAGACAAACATTCCCAAGCACTTTTAGAAACTTCTCGGCCATGGGGGAAATTTAAAATAGTTTATTTGGCAGCAAATAATGGAGGAAGGAAGGTAAAAGTCTTTAAAGGCGTCCCCTCGTATGCTAAAGTATGAGAACCACTACCTGAACTTGCCAACTCAATTAATAAAACCATCATGTAACACCACGACATTACGTTGGCACAGAAACTTGATGCTATGTCCACAAGGCAGTGTCAATGGGCAACGGAGTTCACGTTGGCTAGAGTTCAGTAGAGCCAGTCTTAACATAAATATAGAAAGGTAACTATACATCTTACAAAAGTATGTACTTGTTTAGTTTAGAGACGCACTATAGTTGACGGACCTTGAACGCGACATTTAGTGACGTCACAGATAGTGGATTTTAGTTTGTTTATGTATTATTTAAATCCGTTGGCACTAGGGCTTGGAGGCGACACCATCTGTTAGCGAGAGCCTCGACTGTGGTCTATTCTAAAGTGTTAAATAGTATGTAGTTAGTCTTTCACTTGTAGTTCTTGTATTGGGTTTAGCCTCACAAACTCGCATTTGAATATACTGCCGGTATTAAGAGATATAAAATTCAGACGTATCTTCACAGTGGCAAACACTTTACGATATTGACATATTAAAAAAAAAAGAAAGTTCGTGTTTCAGAACTTAAGATCTATGGGTCAGGTAATCTGTTTCTGTGGTCAAAAGTTAACAAGGGTTTCATGTGTCCAGTACAAAGACCAACCGCCTTAACCTTTTCCTTAACTTATGTCAGAGGCGCTCGAAATGTAAAAAAAAAAAATAAAAACAAATTCTTCACCAGGATTCGAACCTAAGGTTGGGGTATCATAGGTTCGGAAAGTTAAGCGCTCTGTCACTCAGCCACCGCTACGACCTCAATTCACAAATAACAGGAGCAATATTAAAAGTACCCTATTCCCTCATGTGGTGCTCCCTTCCTTCCCCCCATTACAAGAAAAAAAAAAGAACCATAGACATAAATAAATATAGACTGGCCAATAAGAGAAGTTTTATGAAACGAAAATTTGCGAATTGCAATTCTGTGTACTTTATTTTATGTCTAAAAATTTTGTTTAATCTCTAAGACTGAAGATCATGCAAGTTTTAATAATTTTCATAATTCGGAAATCCGAATACAATAGATATACATGTTTTCAAGTTACATGAAGTTACTTCCTTTTTCTAGTCTATATTTATTTATGTCCATGAAAAGAACACAGTGGATCCTATTTCATAAAGTTATACAATGATATCTATTTATAGAAAAACAGCACACATTACAAGCAAGTTATATTTCCGGGAAATCAAATTCTTATAACACAACAATAACTTCCAAGACATTTTTTATATAGCTTTTTTAAAATTATTCCTTTTTTTATAATACAAATTCTACTTTTAAAATCATTGTTGATTTTTGAAACATTTGAGTTGCTTACTACAAGGTAAAGTACGCTTTGTTCTCCTGCTTCTGCCCACTTTGTCGCTAGTCTACAAAGTTATGAAATAAATCAAACTCTAATTAGACTTCAAACTTAAAGTTTTTATCACAGGGATTAACTTATTTCACACGTTCTTAAAAGAATAGTAGTTAAGCTACATTATTTAAAAATCGAAAGTTACTGCTATTGCTGGATTGACCTTTTAAGAACTCACCATTTTTTAAAAATACATTAATTAAATATATTATGGTACTTTATTAATATTGCTTTTAATTAATAATTAAACTTAACTTTTTTTTCTTAAGCTTTGTAAGAATGTTATTAGTTTAACTTTTTTTTTTTATTAAGTACTGAAGAGATTACATTGCCAATAAAACATTTTTATAGTTTTAGTTTTACAGTTTATACAACCGTTCACGTTAAAATTGTTCATAAACTGTCCAAACTTGACCGTCACTGGGTTGTCCATCGTCTTTCGTTGTAGTTATTGGGATCCTTTCGGAAGCATCTGGCTATATTTCCTATGGAAGCCCAAAGGATCCAAGAAATATGAAATGTTTATTCCGTACTGCTCTTGACACTTTAGAGTTCGTATACACCCCACAAAGTCCTACATGTCACTCGAAATGCATGATCTTAGGAGTTTGAAGGTCCAAGTCTTTGTTTAGTAGTAAAGTCCAACAGATCTGGGACACATACAAGCATCGAATTTTTTTTATACTTTATAGATGGTGTGTTGTCAGTACTCGTCATTCTGAGAATGTGGGGGAGACATGTCTAAACAGGCTCTGGTATCCTGTAGTCGCAGATATAGATAGAAGCACCAGCGAGTGGTCAACAAAATATATCATGTTCATTAGAAATTCGAAGATCCAAAACTATCTATAGTCCCATTAATCTGGTGTTTTATGTCTAACACTCTAAGCTGAAAAGCTGGCCTAATCAACAATGTTCTTGGACGTTGCGGACAGACCGTAGGATTTTTTTGTTAACTTGTCAACCCAAGGCTGAGGCCCAGCTGCACAACAGTGAGCTCAGGAGGTTTGAAAACTACATATATGATTATTCTTTACAAATTGTCTGGTCCTTTATTTTTTCACATTAAGCTCAACATCGTTCAGAAATAGTGCAAACTTGACAATCAGGGTGAACACTGTCTTTTGTTGTAGACGCGATCAAAGTTCTTGATATGTAGCAAAGTTGACTTAACCAACTTCTTGCACTAGACCAGTGTCCAACACTTTACGCTGAAAAGTTGGGCTGATCAACAATGTTCCGGGACGTTGCAGTACTCTACCAGTGGACGGACCGGTACGATTTCTTGATGGTAACTTGTCAACCCAACGCTGAGGCCCAGCAGCAATACAGTGAGCTCATGAGGAGTTTAGAGGACTACATATAATCTATGATTGGTTATTCTTTACAATTTGTCTGGTCTGGCGATAATTTTTTCCCCAATGAAGTCCCGGGACAACTAATCTTCACCAGTTGACACCGAGAGGTCCTGAAGTTCTGTTAGAATCACCACAGACTGAAAATATAAAAATAATATCTGTGAGTAATTTGTACAAAGCATTTTTTAAAATAGTCCCCAGTACAAATAAAGCTCCACGAGCCTCTCCAACCTTTCTATGCAACCCCTCCAATGGGTCAGACTACACTTTACGAAGTTACAAAAATAATACCAATAAAATTATATAAAATATAAAATATATAATTTAACTACAAAGATATACTACATCACCATTGATACCATCAGAGAAAAATGTTATAAGGATTTAGCCAGGGGCGTAGCTATGGGTTCGAGGGCCCCTTGCATTTTGACTTTCGATATATGACATGACATAATATACGCAAAAAATATATAAGCCCAAGATCAAATTGGTTCAGTATATCAGTAAATTTAACCAAAACAATTAATCATTAAGACTCTTTTAATGAATAATACCGTTGTTTATTAGCTAAATAATGCACAAGTCATAAATCTCGATTATTTCGCTTCATGTGGTGCATTCTGTGCAGCAAAGACATCTATAACACCATCAACATCGATACTTTCTAGTATTTGTGACTTCACTGACATTAAAGCCATGATAAGCCTTTCTTGCGTCTTTGTGCTCCTGGGATAGTTTTGTTTTTTTAGAATGACGCAATGGAAGTGGCCTGAGTTAGCCGCGGCTGTTAGCGGTATTCAGAGGATGTTGCAAGGTTTGAGCATATTGGTGATTGTATTACTGGTTGGTTGATGAAAAGTGCTCGTGCATCAGTGACATCATTTAACAAGCGATTTGCCATTTATTTCATCATACAAACAGTAAAACATAACACAGTTTGTCATCAGAGTGTCATCATTCAACATATGTCTTGGTCCAAGAAGAAACCCAAAGGTATCCATTTTCTTTCCAGCCTTTGTAATCTGTCCTTCATCCCCATATGAAATATGTCCAGCTCTTCTGTCGCAACACGTTTGAATTGCAGTTCTATTAACAGTCCTACTGAGTCCTACATTAGAACTCAAATTCCCATCAAGTCTTTTCTTTCTTCTGGTTGTTGTGATTACAGGGAATTTATAGTATTCACTACCCTCTTTTGCTTTTTCGTTGGATTGGGTGATCAGTTTCGTCCGTTTCTCACCATTTTGCAGAAAGCATGAATGAGTTTCAATTTATGTATTGTTTATGTTTTGTGCGAAAGCACAAAGATGCAAGACACACGAGAGTGTGAAAGATCCATATCTTGTTATGCTCGAGTATAGAAATACTCCGATAAGCATCACAACTACTGATGAGTAGACGACTCATGGACATCATTCCAACTGATCTCAAACTATTGAAACCATCGGTAACTTAAAATGCAGAGACATTACTCAATGAACGACAGATGAAAAGCAAAGTGAAATAAGATGCAAAGGCAAGAGTACCTAAAGGTTATTTTGTCGGAGAGAAAGTGAGAGTTCGTCTAGGACAAACATAGCAGAAAGAAGTTGTCATAAAAAAACATTCATCACCCAGATCTTACATCATAAACAAACGATGGAAAAACATACAGAAGAAATCAAAACTTTTTGAACAAGAGTTTCGATGAAGATATCTCTGGGTACTATGATACCGATGAAGACAACGAGCAGTAAACTTTTAGAACAAACGAAACAGACAGTTATAGATCAACGTCTAGAGAACTTGTTGTGCCAGTCAAGACTACCAGAAGTGGTCGAATTGTTAAAGTTCCTAGTAGATATCAGTCTAAGAACATTAAAAAGAAGGATGTGATAATAACTTGAAAAGGAAGGATCTCTGGGTTAATTTGAAAAAAAAAAGTTGAACAATTCATGTACAGTTACAAAAAAGGTGACAATTGTTGGATCTATCTCAGCAGAATGAAAAGCTGACAGGTTTAGAGGTGATTATCACAGTTCAGAAATGTTGCTTTTAGATTTATGCCTAACAGACGTATGCGCAGGCCAGACAGACGGTCACTCATTGTAGCTACGTTATCATAGGTTTAGCTTTTGCGTCACGCTGTTTTGTAGCCCCACTCTAATCAACTCGGCATGGGGGAAGTTCCCATAGAAAGAATAAACATTTTTTTTATTTCACTAATAAAAAATATGCTATGATTGTGAAATTTCCTCTGACGAAAAGACGTACATTTGTTGTTGCTTTTTATTCATTTTCCAAACTTTGCAATTCACTCTTTTATCACTCTATAACAACGATTTTTTTTATTTAGAAAAGCCTTTTTCCATTTGATTGCGGATAGATGAATAGAGGGGTAAAAAACTCGAGTGTGAAGTTAATTCTGAAATTACAGAATTACAGAAGCCAAACCCGAATAATGGACAATTCTAGCATTGTTTAGAATAACTATTGGATCCGTTATACTCGTTGCTGTAAATTCTGCTTCAAGGTTAATTAGCGTAACCTTAAAATACTCGCAATTTAAATCTATCATTAGTAAAGATAACAAGATACCTTGAATTCACTGTATACGTGGGCGGACTTAGCAGCGCGACGGGTCCTGGACCCTAGTCTTGTGCGGGGCCCGGAGCCGTAATGGTAGACTATATATAAACCGTACCACATCACGCTAACGGGCTAATCCGTCTCTAACGCTGTCATGGGCCTCCAACAATAACAATTCAGTATGTCCGCTTTTAACACTGTGGGCCTTATTTTTATTACAAAACAGAATATTACTTAGGTACTGTTTGCCTACTTTTGTATATACTTCATTGTTATTGTTCTGCATAAAAGACTTTCTTTGAAGTTTAAAAAGTTTAAAAGAAAAATACTCACATGGCCTCAAGATGTCTATGCACAGAAGCATGTAAAACACTTAGGCGAAAGTAATCAATCCAAAGAGGTTATGTTTGTATTCAAACATCGACGTCTTATCGGATTTTAATAGGAAAATGTGTAGTGATCAAGTTTGTTACAATAAAATCTCCTATCGCCGGGGCCCCCACAGGCGCTCCACTTGCCACCTCTAAGGCCGCTACTGCTGTATATCATACAGTTTTATTCGTGGCAACAAAGAGAGTAATACTTTTTGTTTTTGCTGCAAGAACATGTTTGATCTCTTTAATCGGCAACAAATCTATTATAGATTTGTATTTTAAAATGTAAAACTGACTTAAAAAAAACAGCAACTTTGATCTCTGTGGGAAAAAAATATTTTTAAATGTCAACAAAGTCAACGTACTGATAGACCTAGATCTAGATTTAGTATTTGATATAAATATTATCCATAAATGTTGAAAAAATACACCCGTTGACACTATTTGTCAATCAAATATATTAATTTATGTAATTTGAAACACCCATTTGGGCCCCCCCCCCTAGGCGGGGGCCCGGGGGGATTTTCAAAACCTCCCCCCCCTACGCTACGCCACTGGATTTAGCATATAATCAGATAAAGGATAACTAACCAAGAATAAAGGCAAATACACACCAATATTTACACCCTAATGCAGGGCCGGTCCTAGCGATTGCGGGGCCCTATGCGAAACTGATTGCGCGGGGCCTAGTCTGGGTGGTAATAAAGATAATAAGTGAAAATTAAGATTTTGTATTAGAAACTAAATTCGGCTTTGATTTTATTCATTCCTTTCTAAGTACAAAATTGCGAACAAGTTAACTCTACTTTACGAACCTTGCAGCCTATGGCATATTTATATGCCAGTGACTATAAAAGTAAAAAAAAAGTATTGGAACTTCCCATATGCTAGGACAAATCAGTACAAATGCTCTTTCTTCTCTAGTGCCATCAGAGCATGGAATGGGTGACCTGAGCTAGCCAGGGAAACCAGTGACTTGGCAGAATTAAGTCATTGGTTAATATGCATGACTGAATACATGACGCGCAGGACGTAATCATCTTCTTTATTGAAGTAACGTCTGAATTATATAAGATAAGAGAAGGGTAAAATTCGTCCGATTATTACATTTTATCACATGAAAGCTTACAATGCCTTTTTTTTTTCGCACGCATGATTGGCGTTTTCCGTAATAAATGACAGAAACAAATGACAATTTTGACTTTTTTTTCAGGGGATTTTTTATGAGTTTTCAGTACATTTTAATAAGAGCATTACATTTTCAGGAAGGTTTCGCCTATGAAAGCGCGGGGCCCACTGCGAACGTATTGGTTGCAGTGGCCTAAGACCGGCCCTGAATACATGCATACCCACACATTAAAACTAGATATATAGTTCAGAGAAAGATGTTATCGGCCAAACAAACAAGTGTGCACCCAAAACGCAAACGTATAATTATTATTAAACCTTTTTCAGGTCAACATTTTATTGCTTAAGAATAAAAGTTACAATTAATTTTTTTAAGATACTACGAATTGCTTAGTGGAGACATTTCTAATAGTAAAAATATTGTTTTTTTTCTTGGGAGTTAGTGTTCAGATTACTTACATGTAGATCAGGGGTGGGCAAATTACGACACGCGGGCCACATGCGGCCCGCCGAAGTGTTTTATGCGGCCCGCGAAAACCTAAATAAATCATTGTAAATATCTAGAGACATTATTGAGACATTTGATTCTTGTCATTTGTAATGAAGAGGCTAAAGAAACATTGTCTCCAAACTTCTTTCTAAAGAGTTTTGGAAAAGAAAAAGAAGATTATATTTACTAGCAATACTATATAAATTCAGTAAAAGACATAAGTCCTGGCCAGTATTTATTGAATGCTATGGAGAACTGTGTTGAAAGAGTTTGAGTTGGCTTGTACAAGATGGCAAGGGTAACAACTGATGGAGTTTTCACTGAGAAAAACAGCTTTTTAAAATAAAATAAAGAAAATATCCCCACCATAAACTAGTAACTGGAAAGTTTACACATAGCTACATAAAATTCACTACTTAATAAGGGCAAACAGGGGCATATTTATTTTTATGCTCGGGGGCCGTCCTTAGGCATATTCAAAGTATTTTCGTGCTAAGGTCCATGATTATTAAATGGTTCGCACAGGAGCTACAGTTTGATATTACAGAGAAGGAATATCGAAACTTGTACTCAATGTTATTGTTGGAAGTACATAAGGTCTTTAATGAATTGCAAAAATTTTTTTCTTTTCTTTTCTTTTTTCTTATTTTATTCGGGGCCACCAAATTCACTTCGCCTATAGCCTCCAACTCTAAAAAGGCCGGTCCCGACTGGCAGTTCCGAAAAGTATGTGAAGATTTGGAATTTAAACATTCTGATGTTTGGTAACACAATTGTATTCACTGGCCAATCATTAGATCAATATGGAATTCAAAGGAAGAAATTGTTAGGTTCCTTGATGGACATTGACTGTGACCTTTTCCTAATATCTTTAATGAAGATTTAAAGACAAACTTCATCTTTATCATCGAAAGGATTGTTATTTGTTGGTTGTACATAAGATGTATGTGCATCGTAAATCTTTTCAAACAAAGCATATATATATATATATATATATATATATATATATATGCGGCCCATCTAGTCCCCAAATTTCATTAATGCGGCCCTCGGTTGAAAAAGGTTGCCCACCCCTGATGTAGAGGGTTTCTGTTAGGGCTACTAAAACAAAGCTTTCTATGTTTAGCAAGAATATTTGTAAAAAATTTACCTATTCAACATAAAGTAAAGTTTCAGACCAAGCAATCTATAGAGCAGATGATGTAAAGGTCATCTGTTTCTGTGGCCTACGGTTAACAAGGTTGTGGCAAGCACAACGACCAGTTGCCTTTACTTTTCCCCTATTTAGGTCAGCTATCCATTTGAGCTGGGAGGCACCCTTAAGATCCCGGAATTCAAAATCCCAGTCTTCACTAGGATTTGAACCCGGGACACTTCTGTTCGGCAGCCAAGCGCGTTACCCCTCAGCCACTTCACATGTCTGGTTTTAATGAGAAACTCTCTCAACATAAAGCCACTTCATGTGTCTGGTTTAATGATAAACTCTCTCAACATAAAGCCACTTCATATGTCTGGTTTAATGATAAACTCTCTCAACATAAAGCCACTTCATATGTCTGGTTTAATGAGAAACACTCTCAACATAAAGCCACTTCATATGTCTGGTTTAATGATAAACTCTCTCAACATAAAGCCACATTACTAAAATAACGTTTTGAAACAAAAAGCATATACCTGGCTAATAAGAGATGGAGATCTAGATCTCGTTAAGTGTACAATTTAATAAAAAAATATATAAATAAATTCATTACGTCAATAAGTGTCCAGTTGGTTTGAAATAGTGAAAGTGAAATAAAAGAATGATTACAAATACTAGCATTAAAGATACCCGTACAATAAGAGATCAACTTGATCAGTTATATTTTTCAAAGTTTGCTACCTCGTCATATGTCAATGTTGTTTTGGGGCGTATCACCCGATATGAACGAAGATTGTCTGGGATATTATTGACCCAAAGTTGGGTCAGTGTTCTGGAAGGTAGTCTTTTCTTGTCGAGGCCGGCCAAAAACCTTGGTGTGATAGGCCTGTATGTGGTGACCCCCAAACCGTCAGTTTGGATTTCTTCTGTTAAAGTCCGAACAGGGTTCACCTGCGAGTTGTCTCCGTTCGTGTGTCCACCATAAGGCCGAGTGAGGCCTTTTTTAGAAGAACCGGAAGAGTGGATGGAGACATTGTCCAGCGGTAAGGCCAAGTGATTCAAGTTGTCCATTTGAAGCATGTCTTTACGGCGGTTTAGCTCTTGAACGAGTTCATTCCAAGAATGAATCATACGACGCGAGCCCCTGTTGTTCTGCTCGTTGAGATTCACGTCCACCGCCGAGCTATACACCTGAGTCGCCAAGCGTCTAGGATGCATAAGGCTTTGTCGCTGTCGACGAAATGCTTCTGGGTAAACGGGAATTGATTCATGACTGGAGTCGCCGACGTCTGGCCTTAAAATAAAGCTGTGGGTCCTACGAGGAAGTTCTGATTGAGGCGGGAGATGACTTACAGTCAAGCCACCCATTAACTGGCGCCTGGCCAGCTGCTTCTTCCTGTCCACGCGATGTTCCCCTTCGTCCATTGCGTCATGAGATGTCGCAGTAAGTCCGTTGCTGGAGGAAGCGGAAGCCCAGTTCCTGGATTGCACTAGACGGAAATGACCAACCGTTGATGGCTCTTGAGCGGGAACTGGTGCCGCAAGAGTGGGCAGAAAGGTTTTGCTTTGGTAGGGTACATGTGGACTTCTATCATTATCTTCACTGTAGCGACCTTTCTGGGCTGAAGGCATCTGTCACTTTTAAATTATATTTCTTCAATGTCTTATGCACGATGTGTTAACCCAGATTGAGATGTACAGACATGTTTATATTGGGTGTAGCTACAGGAAGCTAGACACCTGTATTTATTTCACCATAGAGTAAATAAGGCGGCATCATCTTTGCAAAACCTGTATAGAATAAATATAAGGGTAATTTAAAAAAAGGTAATATAGCAAACATTGCTGTTATCATATTTATTTATTACTGGGCTTATAAGATTTGGCAAGCTGGAAGATTAGCCTATGACTTCCATTTCGAAATTTATTTTATTGTTCTAGTCCCTACCCTACCTTCTTTATAAACCTATATATATGTTTGTACTACCTCTGCGATAAGGGTGTTCTGAACGAGCATGTGCTTATAACTATTCAGGGATTATAATGATTAAATACAGACCATGCTGTTCCGAGAACCATGGCCTATCTAGTCACTATTTCATTAACGTACATGTTTTCTTTATTGAAGATGTTCATACCTGGCCGAAAAGCAGTGGCGTAGCTAGGGTAGGGGGAGGAGGGGAGAATTAGAAAATCCCCCCGGGCCCCCACTTGAAGGGGGGCCCAAATTAGTGTTTTTCATATAAAAAATTAAGTATTAGGCAAAATGTACGGGCCTCCAAACAGCTCAGTCCCCCCGGGCCCCCAAAAGATTGAAAAATTCTAGCTACGCCCCTGCCGAAAAGCAATAAACAGCAAGCATACTTGAATATCCGATGTATAGAATAGAGGAATTGGTGATAAAAATGTGTTGTTTTTTCAAAAGTTTATTTTTGCGTTTTTTTTGAATAAAATTCTACAAGCTCTTCTATTTAAAAGTTGGCAGGGACCACTAGCTAATAATACAGTTTTAATTATACTTTTTCTCTTCCAGATTTTCTACAGTGTGCCCATGGCAGTAGAAGCCAATCTTAAACACAGTCACGTAGCTAGGAAGTTGCCATCATTTGGGGACAGGGGTGGCTTGATTTCTTTGGAGGGGGGGGGCTTGCATTTTACGTAATATTTAATAATAATATTTAATTTAAAAACACTCATTTGGGGGCTCCCTCAAGTGTGCGCCCGGGGGGATGTTGAAATTTCCCCCTCCCTATGCTTAAACAGGTTTTAATCTTTATTAATTATCTTTCATGTCTTTTATGTTTGACTAGACACAAATTGTTCAAAGAAATACAAGTATTAGAGAGATTTGACTGTCATATTGATTGCATTATTATAAAGAGAACCAGCACATCACTAAAAAGACTCAAGGCAGTATACATTGGTATAGATAGAGGTGGATCCTGTGTAACATGCTGAGAGTCATTGTGCTAGTCACAATGCTTGTGGACCGAAGAATTATCAAACAGCCCCCACCCCCCACTAAGAATAATCAAAAGTCGCTTCATCAGTCTTTGATCAGACAACGTACACAACATGTTGACACTGACATATATGTCAGCAGTGTGTAAGTAATCATGTTACGTGAACGAGGTCATGTGAGAACTGAATAGCTATATATAACAACCCTATTACAAAAGTGACAAGTATGCTAGGTGAGATTAGTTTCTTCTAGGTGGTGTGCCAGGTACAACATGAGTGGGAGAGAGAGAAAATAGTCTAAAGAACTTCATACAGTTGTTCTTTGAATAACACTATCTATCTATCTATCTATCTATCTATCTATCTATCTATCTATCTA
>JADKLZ010002181.1:0-15114 GCA_021533235.1 Biomphalaria straminea
TTAAATCTGTTGAGGTCATTATACATTAAATCTGTTGAGGTCATTATGCATCAAATCTGTTGAGTTCATTATACATTAAATCTGTTGAGGTCATTATCCATTAAATCTGTTGAGGTCATTATACATTAAATCTGTTGAGATCATTATACATTAAATCTGTTAAGGTCATTATACATTAAATCTGTTGAGGTCATTATACATTAAATCTGTTAAGGTCATTATACATTAAATCTGTTAAGGTCATTATACATTAAATCTGTCGAGGTTATTATACATTAAATCTGTTGAGGTCATTATGCATTAAACTTCTAACCACAAGACATAATGTTCTGTATATTTCAGACTTCTATAAGTATCTTTATAATCATTATCGTTAAATACATGACTTTATATTTCTCCTTCCGAACCCAATGGATTATTGCTGCCTCCAGGGCTACAACACTATTGTTGGGAACAAAGGGACACAACTCAGTGGCGGTCAGAAACAGAGGATAGCCATTGCTAGGGCGATGGTCAGAAACCCTAAAATATTATTACTTGATGAGGCCACGTCTGCTCTGGATGCGGAAAGCGAGAAGGTATTGCAGAGTTATTGATCTTTGAATGCTAGACCTTGAGAAATTATTGTTTTAGAATAGAAAGAGAAAAACTACACGAATGAACAGACCAAAAATATTCAAAATAAGGCACGTCTCATTGATAACAACTATACCATATTAGAGACAGAAAGAGAGAGAGGGACCAGAGAGAGAGAGGGACCAGAGAGAGAGAGGGGATAATAGAGAGTAGTCAGAGAAAAAGGATAAGTTTGAGAGAAAATGACAAAGGGACGAATTGAGAGAAAGTGTAAGAGAGAGGGCGAACAAAGCTTGAGAGAGGAAAAGGAGGTGAAAGATAAAAGAGTGAGATAGAAGAAAGAGGGAAGGGAGATTTATATCAATAAAATATACAATCTGTATGTCTCTTTCTCCTTCCTCCACTGACTCTGACAATAATTTAATGCAACCTTTTTTTCCCTTTTTTTCTTAAAGTCTTTCTCGTAAACTAAATCTATCAATAATTTCATCGAATGCCATCCTGTTATATTAAATATAAAATATAATTGTTTATCTAAAACAAAATAGTATTTAAAAAAAAAACTTCAAAGAAAGTTAACCTAACCATTTTTAATGTGTCTTCTTTATCGCCTCTGAATTTCAATCTCCTTCAGATTGTCCAGGAGGCGCTAGATAAAGCCAGGGCAGGAAGAACCTGTATTACAATAGCCCATCGACTCAGTACGGTCAAGGACGCTGACAAGATCGCAGTCTTCAAGGGTGGAGTGGTGTCCGAGCTGGGAAGTCATGCCCAGCTAATGGCCAAACACGGTGCTTATTACGAGTTGGTGCAAGCCCAGAGTATGAAACAAAGTTGAACTGTGTTTACCTCAACAAAAAGAAACAATTTTAATTGCATTTTATTTTTTCAGTCTGTGATTCTTATTAGAAATTATGCTTGTATAATAAAACCAAGAATGAAACAACAAAAAGTCTTTATCGTTACGTTGTAACAGCTGTCTGGTACTGCGGTACAGTATAGTAGAGACTCCAAGAGGATCAAGAAAAATAGGACAGTATAAACACGGTCCCAACTGTGGGGGGATAGCCCAGAGGCCAAAAGTTAAATAATGTTGAGACCTGTTATCCATTAGTAGTCTAAAAGGGTTAAGACAAACATTCCCAAGCACTTTTAGAAACTTCTCGGCCATGGGGGAAATTTAAAATAGTTTATTTGGCAGCAAATAATGGAGGAAGGAAGGTAAAAGTCTTTAAAGGCGTCCCCTCGTATGCTAAAGTATGAGAACCACTACCTGAACTTGCCAACTCAATTAATAAAACCATCATGTAACACCACGACATTACGTTGGCACAGAAACTTGATGCTATGTCCACAAGGCAGTGTCAATGGGCAACGGAGTTCACGTTGGCTAGAGTTCAGTAGAGCCAGTCTTAACATAAATATAGAAAGGTAACTATACATCTTACAAAAGTATGTACTTGTTTAGTTTAGAGACGCACTATAGTTGACGGACCTTGAACGCGACATTTAGTGACGTCACAGATAGTGGATTTTAGTTTGTTTATGTATTATTTAAATCCGTTGGCACTAGGGCTTGGAGGCGACACCATCTGTTAGCGAGAGCCTCGACTGTGGTCTATTCTAAAGTGTTAAATAGTATGTAGTTAGTCTTTCACTTGTAGTTCTTGTATTGGGTTTAGCCTCACAAACTCGCATTTGAATATACTGCCGGTATTAAGAGATATAAAATTCAGACGTATCTTCACAGTGGCAAACACTTTACGATATTGACATATTAAAAAAAAAAGAAAGTTCGTGTTTCAGAACTTAAGATCTATGGGTCAGGTAATCTGTTTCTGTGGTCAAAAGTTAACAAGGGTTTCATGTGTCCAGTACAAAGACCAACCGCCTTAACCTTTTCCTTAACTTATGTCAGAGGCGCTCGAAATGTAAAAAAAAAAAATAAAAACAAATTCTTCACCAGGATTCGAACCTAAGGTTGGGGTATCATAGGTTCGGAAAGTTAAGCGCTCTGTCACTCAGCCACCGCTACGACCTCAATTCACAAATAACAGGAGCAATATTAAAAGTACCCTATTCCCTCATGTGGTGCTCCCTTCCTTCCCCCCATTACAAGAAAAAAAAAAGAACCATAGACATAAATAAATATAGACTGGCCAATAAGAGAAGTTTTATGAAACGAAAATTTGCGAATTGCAATTCTGTGTACTTTATTTTATGTCTAAAAATTTTGTTTAATCTCTAAGACTGAAGATCATGCAAGTTTTAATAATTTTCATAATTCGGAAATCCGAATACAATAGATATACATGTTTTCAAGTTACATGAAGTTACTTCCTTTTTCTAGTCTATATTTATTTATGTCCATGAAAAGAACACAGTGGATCCTATTTCATAAAGTTATACAATGATATCTATTTATAGAAAAACAGCACACATTACAAGCAAGTTATATTTCCGGGAAATCAAATTCTTATAACACAACAATAACTTCCAAGACATTTTTTATATAGCTTTTTTAAAATTATTCCTTTTTTTATAATACAAATTCTACTTTTAAAATCATTGTTGATTTTTGAAACATTTGAGTTGCTTACTACAAGGTAAAGTACGCTTTGTTCTCCTGCTTCTGCCCACTTTGTCGCTAGTCTACAAAGTTATGAAATAAATCAAACTCTAATTAGACTTCAAACTTAAAGTTTTTATCACAGGGATTAACTTATTTCACACGTTCTTAAAAGAATAGTAGTTAAGCTACATTATTTAAAAATCGAAAGTTACTGCTATTGCTGGATTGACCTTTTAAGAACTCACCATTTTTTAAAAATACATTAATTAAATATATTATGGTACTTTATTAATATTGCTTTTAATTAATAATTAAACTTAACTTTTTTTTCTTAAGCTTTGTAAGAATGTTATTAGTTTAACTTTTTTTTTTTATTAAGTACTGAAGAGATTACATTGCCAATAAAACATTTTTATAGTTTTAGTTTTACAGTTTATACAACCGTTCACGTTAAAATTGTTCATAAACTGTCCAAACTTGACCGTCACTGGGTTGTCCATCGTCTTTCGTTGTAGTTATTGGGATCCTTTCGGAAGCATCTGGCTATATTTCCTATGGAAGCCCAAAGGATCCAAGAAATATGAAATGTTTATTCCGTACTGCTCTTGACACTTTAGAGTTCGTATACACCCCACAAAGTCCTACATGTCACTCGAAATGCATGATCTTAGGAGTTTGAAGGTCCAAGTCTTTGTTTAGTAGTAAAGTCCAACAGATCTGGGACACATACAAGCATCGAATTTTTTTTATACTTTATAGATGGTGTGTTGTCAGTACTCGTCATTCTGAGAATGTGGGGGAGACATGTCTAAACAGGCTCTGGTATCCTGTAGTCGCAGATATAGATAGAAGCACCAGCGAGTGGTCAACAAAATATATCATGTTCATTAGAAATTCGAAGATCCAAAACTATCTATAGTCCCATTAATCTGGTGTTTTATGTCTAACACTCTAAGCTGAAAAGCTGGCCTAATCAACAATGTTCTTGGACGTTGCGGACAGACCGTAGGATTTTTTTGTTAACTTGTCAACCCAAGGCTGAGGCCCAGCTGCACAACAGTGAGCTCAGGAGGTTTGAAAACTACATATATGATTATTCTTTACAAATTGTCTGGTCCTTTATTTTTTCACATTAAGCTCAACATCGTTCAGAAATAGTGCAAACTTGACAATCAGGGTGAACACTGTCTTTTGTTGTAGACGCGATCAAAGTTCTTGATATGTAGCAAAGTTGACTTAACCAACTTCTTGCACTAGACCAGTGTCCAACACTTTACGCTGAAAAGTTGGGCTGATCAACAATGTTCCGGGACGTTGCAGTACTCTACCAGTGGACGGACCGGTACGATTTCTTGATGGTAACTTGTCAACCCAACGCTGAGGCCCAGCAGCAATACAGTGAGCTCATGAGGAGTTTAGAGGACTACATATAATCTATGATTGGTTATTCTTTACAATTTGTCTGGTCTGGCGATAATTTTTTCCCCAATGAAGTCCCGGGACAACTAATCTTCACCAGTTGACACCGAGAGGTCCTGAAGTTCTGTTAGAATCACCACAGACTGAAAATATAAAAATAATATCTGTGAGTAATTTGTACAAAGCATTTTTTAAAATAGTCCCCAGTACAAATAAAGCTCCACGAGCCTCTCCAACCTTTCTATGCAACCCCTCCAATGGGTCAGACTACACTTTACGAAGTTACAAAAATAATACCAATAAAATTATATAAAATATAAAATATATAATTTAACTACAAAGATATACTACATCACCATTGATACCATCAGAGAAAAATGTTATAAGGATTTAGCCAGGGGCGTAGCTATGGGTTCGAGGGCCCCTTGCATTTTGACTTTCGATATATGACATGACATAATATACGCAAAAAATATATAAGCCCAAGATCAAATTGGTTCAGTATATCAGTAAATTTAACCAAAACAATTAATCATTAAGACTCTTTTAATGAATAATACCGTTGTTTATTAGCTAAATAATGCACAAGTCATAAATCTCGATTATTTCGCTTCATGTGGTGCATTCTGTGCAGCAAAGACATCTATAACACCATCAACATCGATACTTTCTAGTATTTGTGACTTCACTGACATTAAAGCCATGATAAGCCTTTCTTGCGTCTTTGTGCTCCTGGGATAGTTTTGTTTTTTTAGAATGA
Organism: Biomphalaria straminea; assembly: GCA_021533235.1. NCBI lineage: Eukaryota > Metazoa > Mollusca > Gastropoda > Planorbidae > Biomphalaria > Biomphalaria straminea. The sequence goes on from JADKLZ010002181.1 coordinate 5,328, forward strand.
CGCAATGGAAGTGGCCTGAGTTAGCCGCGGCTGTTAGCGGTATTCAGAGGATGTTGCAAGGTTTGAGCATATTGGTGATTGTATTACTGGTTGGTTGATGAAAAGTGCTCGTGCATCAGTGACATCATTTAACAAGCGATTTGCCATTTATTTCATCATACAAACAGTAAAACATAACACAGTTTGTCATCAGAGTGTCATCATTCAACATATGTCTTGGTCCAAGAAGAAACCCAAAGGTATCCATTTTCTTTCCAGCCTTTGTAATCTGTCCTTCATCCCCATATGAAATATGTCCAGCTCTTCTGTCGCAACACGTTTGAATTGCAGTTCTATTAACAGTCCTACTGAGTCCTACATTAGAACTCAAATTCCCATCAAGTCTTTTCTTTCTTCTGGTTGTTGTGATTACAGGGAATTTATAGTATTCACTACCCTCTTTTGCTTTTTCGTTGGATTGGGTGATCAGTTTCGTCCGTTTCTCACCATTTTGCAGAAAGCATGAATGAGTTTCAATTTATGTATTGTTTATGTTTTGTGCGAAAGCACAAAGATGCAAGACACACGAGAGTGTGAAAGATCCATATCTTGTTATGCTCGAGTATAGAAATACTCCGATAAGCATCACAACTACTGATGAGTAGACGACTCATGGACATCATTCCAACTGATCTCAAACTATTGAAACCATCGGTAACTTAAAATGCAGAGACATTACTCAATGAACGACAGATGAAAAGCAAAGTGAAATAAGATGCAAAGGCAAGAGTACCTAAAGGTTATTTTGTCGGAGAGAAAGTGAGAGTTCGTCTAGGACAAACATAGCAGAAAGAAGTTGTCATAAAAAAACATTCATCACCCAGATCTTACATCATAAACAAACGATGGAAAAACATACAGAAGAAATCAAAACTTTTTGAACAAGAGTTTCGATGAAGATATCTCTGGGTACTATGATACCGATGAAGACAACGAGCAGTAAACTTTTAGAACAAACGAAACAGACAGTTATAGATCAACGTCTAGAGAACTTGTTGTGCCAGTCAAGACTACCAGAAGTGGTCGAATTGTTAAAGTTCCTAGTAGATATCAGTCTAAGAACATTAAAAAGAAGGATGTGATAATAACTTGAAAAGGAAGGATCTCTGGGTTAATTTGAAAAAAAAAAGTTGAACAATTCATGTACAGTTACAAAAAAGGTGACAATTGTTGGATCTATCTCAGCAGAATGAAAAGCTGACAGGTTTAGAGGTGATTATCACAGTTCAGAAATGTTGCTTTTAGATTTATGCCTAACAGACGTATGCGCAGGCCAGACAGACGGTCACTCATTGTAGCTACGTTATCATAGGTTTAGCTTTTGCGTCACGCTGTTTTGTAGCCCCACTCTAATCAACTCGGCATGGGGGAAGTTCCCATAGAAAGAATAAACATTTTTTTTATTTCACTAATAAAAAATATGCTATGATTGTGAAATTTCCTCTGACGAAAAGACGTACATTTGTTGTTGCTTTTTATTCATTTTCCAAACTTTGCAATTCACTCTTTTATCACTCTATAACAACGATTTTTTTTATTTAGAAAAGCCTTTTTCCATTTGATTGCGGATAGATGAATAGAGGGGTAAAAAACTCGAGTGTGAAGTTAATTCTGAAATTACAGAATTACAGAAGCCAAACCCGAATAATGGACAATTCTAGCATTGTTTAGAATAACTATTGGATCCGTTATACTCGTTGCTGTAAATTCTGCTTCAAGGTTAATTAGCGTAACCTTAAAATACTCGCAATTTAAATCTATCATTAGTAAAGATAACAAGATACCTTGAATTCACTGTATACGTGGGCGGACTTAGCAGCGCGACGGGTCCTGGACCCTAGTCTTGTGCGGGGCCCGGAGCCGTAATGGTAGACTATATATAAACCGTACCACATCACGCTAACGGGCTAATCCGTCTCTAACGCTGTCATGGGCCTCCAACAATAACAATTCAGTATGTCCGCTTTTAACACTGTGGGCCTTATTTTTATTACAAAACAGAATATTACTTAGGTACTGTTTGCCTACTTTTGTATATACTTCATTGTTATTGTTCTGCATAAAAGACTTTCTTTGAAGTTTAAAAAGTTTAAAAGAAAAATACTCACATGGCCTCAAGATGTCTATGCACAGAAGCATGTAAAACACTTAGGCGAAAGTAATCAATCCAAAGAGGTTATGTTTGTATTCAAACATCGACGTCTTATCGGATTTTAATAGGAAAATGTGTAGTGATCAAGTTTGTTACAATAAAATCTCCTATCGCCGGGGCCCCCACAGGCGCTCCACTTGCCACCTCTAAGGCCGCTACTGCTGTATATCATACAGTTTTATTCGTGGCAACAAAGAGAGTAATACTTTTTGTTTTTGCTGCAAGAACATGTTTGATCTCTTTAATCGGCAACAAATCTATTATAGATTTGTATTTTAAAATGTAAAACTGACTTAAAAAAAACAGCAACTTTGATCTCTGTGGGAAAAAAATATTTTTAAATGTCAACAAAGTCAACGTACTGATAGACCTAGATCTAGATTTAGTATTTGATATAAATATTATCCATAAATGTTGAAAAAATACACCCGTTGACACTATTTGTCAATCAAATATATTAATTTATGTAATTTGAAACACCCATTTGGGCCCCCCCCCCTAGGCGGGGGCCCGGGGGGATTTTCAAAACCTCCCCCCCCTACGCTACGCCACTGGATTTAGCATATAATCAGATAAAGGATAACTAACCAAGAATAAAGGCAAATACACACCAATATTTACACCCTAATGCAGGGCCGGTCCTAGCGATTGCGGGGCCCTATGCGAAACTGATTGCGCGGGGCCTAGTCTGGGTGGTAATAAAGATAATAAGTGAAAATTAAGATTTTGTATTAGAAACTAAATTCGGCTTTGATTTTATTCATTCCTTTCTAAGTACAAAATTGCGAACAAGTTAACTCTACTTTACGAACCTTGCAGCCTATGGCATATTTATATGCCAGTGACTATAAAAGTAAAAAAAAAGTATTGGAACTTCCCATATGCTAGGACAAATCAGTACAAATGCTCTTTCTTCTCTAGTGCCATCAGAGCATGGAATGGGTGACCTGAGCTAGCCAGGGAAACCAGTGACTTGGCAGAATTAAGTCATTGGTTAATATGCATGACTGAATACATGACGCGCAGGACGTAATCATCTTCTTTATTGAAGTAACGTCTGAATTATATAAGATAAGAGAAGGGTAAAATTCGTCCGATTATTACATTTTATCACATGAAAGCTTACAATGCCTTTTTTTTTTCGCACGCATGATTGGCGTTTTCCGTAATAAATGACAGAAACAAATGACAATTTTGACTTTTTTTTCAGGGGATTTTTTATGAGTTTTCAGTACATTTTAATAAGAGCATTACATTTTCAGGAAGGTTTCGCCTATGAAAGCGCGGGGCCCACTGCGAACGTATTGGTTGCAGTGGCCTAAGACCGGCCCTGAATACATGCATACCCACACATTAAAACTAGATATATAGTTCAGAGAAAGATGTTATCGGCCAAACAAACAAGTGTGCACCCAAAACGCAAACGTATAATTATTATTAAACCTTTTTCAGGTCAACATTTTATTGCTTAAGAATAAAAGTTACAATTAATTTTTTTAAGATACTACGAATTGCTTAGTGGAGACATTTCTAATAGTAAAAATATTGTTTTTTTTCTTGGGAGTTAGTGTTCAGATTACTTACATGTAGATCAGGGGTGGGCAAATTACGACACGCGGGCCACATGCGGCCCGCCGAAGTGTTTTATGCGGCCCGCGAAAACCTAAATAAATCATTGTAAATATCTAGAGACATTATTGAGACATTTGATTCTTGTCATTTGTAATGAAGAGGCTAAAGAAACATTGTCTCCAAACTTCTTTCTAAAGAGTTTTGGAAAAGAAAAAGAAGATTATATTTACTAGCAATACTATATAAATTCAGTAAAAGACATAAGTCCTGGCCAGTATTTATTGAATGCTATGGAGAACTGTGTTGAAAGAGTTTGAGTTGGCTTGTACAAGATGGCAAGGGTAACAACTGATGGAGTTTTCACTGAGAAAAACAGCTTTTTAAAATAAAATAAAGAAAATATCCCCACCATAAACTAGTAACTGGAAAGTTTACACATAGCTACATAAAATTCACTACTTAATAAGGGCAAACAGGGGCATATTTATTTTTATGCTCGGGGGCCGTCCTTAGGCATATTCAAAGTATTTTCGTGCTAAGGTCCATGATTATTAAATGGTTCGCACAGGAGCTACAGTTTGATATTACAGAGAAGGAATATCGAAACTTGTACTCAATGTTATTGTTGGAAGTACATAAGGTCTTTAATGAATTGCAAAAATTTTTTTCTTTTCTTTTCTTTTTTCTTATTTTATTCGGGGCCACCAAATTCACTTCGCCTATAGCCTCCAACTCTAAAAAGGCCGGTCCCGACTGGCAGTTCCGAAAAGTATGTGAAGATTTGGAATTTAAACATTCTGATGTTTGGTAACACAATTGTATTCACTGGCCAATCATTAGATCAATATGGAATTCAAAGGAAGAAATTGTTAGGTTCCTTGATGGACATTGACTGTGACCTTTTCCTAATATCTTTAATGAAGATTTAAAGACAAACTTCATCTTTATCATCGAAAGGATTGTTATTTGTTGGTTGTACATAAGATGTATGTGCATCGTAAATCTTTTCAAACAAAGCATATATATATATATATATATATATATATATATATATGCGGCCCATCTAGTCCCCAAATTTCATTAATGCGGCCCTCGGTTGAAAAAGGTTGCCCACCCCTGATGTAGAGGGTTTCTGTTAGGGCTACTAAAACAAAGCTTTCTATGTTTAGCAAGAATATTTGTAAAAAATTTACCTATTCAACATAAAGTAAAGTTTCAGACCAAGCAATCTATAGAGCAGATGATGTAAAGGTCATCTGTTTCTGTGGCCTACGGTTAACAAGGTTGTGGCAAGCACAACGACCAGTTGCCTTTACTTTTCCCCTATTTAGGTCAGCTATCCATTTGAGCTGGGAGGCACCCTTAAGATCCCGGAATTCAAAATCCCAGTCTTCACTAGGATTTGAACCCGGGACACTTCTGTTCGGCAGCCAAGCGCGTTACCCCTCAGCCACTTCACATGTCTGGTTTTAATGAGAAACTCTCTCAACATAAAGCCACTTCATGTGTCTGGTTTAATGATAAACTCTCTCAACATAAAGCCACTTCATATGTCTGGTTTAATGATAAACTCTCTCAACATAAAGCCACTTCATATGTCTGGTTTAATGAGAAACACTCTCAACATAAAGCCACTTCATATGTCTGGTTTAATGATAAACTCTCTCAACATAAAGCCACATTACTAAAATAACGTTTTGAAACAAAAAGCATATACCTGGCTAATAAGAGATGGAGATCTAGATCTCGTTAAGTGTACAATTTAATAAAAAAATATATAAAAATAAATTCATTACGTCAATAAGTGTCCAGTTGGTTTGAAATAGTGAAAGTGAAATAAAAGAATGATTACAAATACTAGCATTAAAGATACCCGTACAATAAGAGATCAACTTGATCAGTTATATTTTTCGAAGTTTGCTACCTCGTCATATGTCAATGTTGTTTTGGGGCGTATCACCCGATATGAACGAAGATTGTCTGGGATATTATTGACCCAATGCTGGGTCAGTGTTCTGGAAGGTAGTCTTTTCTTGTCGAGGCCGGCCAAAAACCTTGGTGTGATAGGCCTGTATCTGGTGACCCCCAAACCGTCAGTTTGGATTTCTTCTGTTGAAGTCCGAACAGGGTTCACCTGCGAGTTGTCTCCGTTCGTGTGTCCACCATAAGGCCGAGTGAGGCCTTTTTTAGAGGAACCGGAAGAGTGGATGGAGGTATTGTCCAGCGGTAAGGCCAAGTGATTCAAGTTGTCCATTTGAAGCATGTCTTTACGGCGGTTTAGCTCTTGAACGAGTTCATTCCAAGAATGAATCATACGACGCGAGCCCCTGTTGTTCTGCTCGTTGAGATTCACGTCCACCGCCGAGCTATACACCTGAGTCGCCAAGCGTCTAGGATGCATAAGGCTTTGTCGCTGTCGACGAAATGCTTCTGGGTAAACGGGAATTGATTCATGACTGGAGTCGCCGACGTCTGGCCTGAAAATAAAGCTGTGGGTCCTACGAGGAAGTTCTGATTGAGGCGGGAGATGACTTACAGTCAAGCCACCCATTAACTGGCGCCTGGCCAGCTGCTTCTTCCTGTCCACGCGATGTTCCCCTTCGTCCATTGCGTCATGAGATGTCGCAGTAAGTCCGTTGCTGGAGGAAGCGGAAGCCCAGTTCCTGGATTGCACTAGACGGAAATGACCAACCGTTGATGGCTCTTGAGCGGGAACTGGTGCCGCAAGAGTGGGCAGAAAGGTTTTGCTTTGGTAGGGTACATGTGGACTTCTATCATTATCTTCACTGTAGCGACCTTTCTGGGCTGAAGGCATCTGTCACTTTTAAATTATATTTCTTCAATGTCTTATGCACGATGTGTTAACCCAGATTGAGATGTACAGACATGTTTATATTGGGTGTAGCTACAGGAAGCTAGACACCTGTATTCATTTCATCATAGAGTAAATAAGGCGGCATCATCTTTGCAAAACCTGTATAGAATAAATATAAGGGTAATTTTAAAAAAGGTAATATAGCAAACATTGCTGTTATCATATTTATTTATTACTGGGCTTATAAGATTTGGCAAGCTGGAAGATTAGCCTATGACTTCCATTTCGAAATTTATTTTATTGTTCTAGTCCCTACCCTACCTTCTTTATAAACCTATTTATATGTTTGTACTACCTCTGCGATAAGGGTGTTCTGAACGAGCATGTGCTTATAACTGTTCAGAGATTATAATGATTAAATACAGACCATGCTGTTCCGAGAACCATGGCCTATCTAGTCACTATTTCATTAACGTACATGTTTTCTTTATTGAAGATGTTCATACCTGGCCGAAAAGCAGTGGCGTAGCTAGGGTAGGGGGAGGAGGGGAGAATTAGAAAATCCCCCCGGGCCCCCACTTGAAGGGGGGCCCAAATGAGTGTTTTTCATATAAAAAATTAAGTATTAGGCAAAATGTACGGGCCTCCAAACAGCTCAGTCCCCCCGGGCCCCCAAAAGATTGAAAAATTCTAGCTACGCCCCTGCCGAAAAGCAATAAACAGCAAGTATACTTGAATATCCTATGTATACAATAGAGGAATTGGTGATATAAATGTGTTGTTTTTTCAAAAGTTTATTTTTGCTTTTATTTTGAATAAAATTCTACAAGCTCTTCTATTTAAAAGTTGGCAGGGACCACTAGCTAATAATACAGTTTTAATTATACTTTTTCTCTTCCAGATTTTCTACAGTGTGCCCATGGCAGTAGAAGCCAATCTTAAACACAAGTCACGTAGCTAGGAAGTTGCCATCATTTGGGGACAGGGGTGGCTTGATTTCTTTGGAGGGGGGGGGCTTGCATTTTACGTAATATTTAATAATAATATTTAATTTAAAAACACTCATTTGGGGGCTCCCTCAAGTGTGCGCCCGGGGGGATGTTGAAATTTCCCCCTCCCTATGCTTAAACAGGTTTTAATCTTTATTAATTATCTTTCATCTCTTTTATGTTTGACTAGACACAAATTGTTCAAAGAAATACAAGTATTAGAGAGATTTGACTGTCATATTGATTGCATTATTATAAAGAGAACCAGCACATCACTAAAAAGACTCAAGGCAGTATACATTGGTATAGATAGAGGTGGATCCTGTGTAACAGGTTGAGAGTCATTGTGCTAGTCACAATGCTTGTGGACCGAAGAATTATCAAACAGCCCCCACCCCCCACTAAGAATAATCAAAAGTCGCTTCATCAGTCTTTGATCAGACAAAGTACACAACATGTTGACACTGACATCAGAGGCGTCACTAGGGTGGGTGTCACCCGGTGCGGTAAAATCAGGGTGTCACCCCCCCCCCACTTACTTACTTAATCCTGTGTACTCCCAGGGGAGCATAGGGCCGCAACCACACCTCTCCACCGAACTCGGTTCTGAGCAGCTTTCTTCATCTGCTCCCATGTCATTCCAGTACCCTCAGTTTCATTGATGACTGACCTCTTCCAGGTTTGCTTGGGTCTGCCTACTTTCCTCTTTCCTTGTGGATTCCAGTCAAGATCCTGCCTTGCAACATTGGTAGCTGGTTTCCGCAGGGTGTGTCCTATCCAGCTCCATTTTCGTTTGGTAATGTCTTGTGCTATGGGCTTTTGTCTAGTTTTGTTCCACAAATCGGTAGTGGTAATCTTTTCTGGCCACCTTATTCCTAATATCCGGCGTAGGCATCTGTTAACAAATGTTTGGAGCTTTTCCGTATTTCTTTTAGTGACTCTCCAAGTTTCTGAACCATAAAGGAGAACAGACTTAACGTTAGTATTATAGATTCTTATTTTGTTATGTAAAGATATTGCCTTGGAGCGCCAGATTGTTTGAAGAGTTGAGAAGGCAAACCTAGCTTTATTTATTCGAATTAGTATATCATCATCAGCTCCACCGCCTTTGCTAACTCTGCTTCCGAGATAGGTGAAGTGGTCTGTATCAAGGATGTTTTCTCCCTGTAGCATGATTGGGTTCTCTTGTCTATTGTTGATCCTCATAACTTCTGATTCCTTTTTTTGTTTGAAGTGAACCTTTTGTTTGGTATTTCTGAGAGTCTGGTGAGTTTGGTCTGAGCATTTTGTTGCGTATGGGAGAGAAGGCAGATGTCATCGGCGAAATCCAGGTTTGCTAAAACATATATATATATATATATATTTAATACAAGCTTGGAAAGTAACTTTTTTTTTCATTGCTGACTTGCCATCGTATAAGTTATTATTTCCACACTGGCTCATATTTGGATAACATTTCCACAATCCCGAGAAAAAAATTTCATTATTCAATGAAAAGTCTTCTTCAGTTCGCCACCATATACCAACTTTTTCTTGCTAGAAACAATGCGATAGTAAGCAATCTATAATACAAGATGTTCCTCTGTTTTTCCATCTAAACGTCAATCATAGCAATGACGTCCTTGTCAATTTTCGGAAGCTAAAGTCCTGCTTGCTCCCAAAATGTTCCTAATTTGAAAGCCTGATAAATGTCCTTCAGTCTTCTCTCGAGTTTCTCGCTGTGTACATCCACTATTTATCAGAGAAGAAAATCTTGCTATTGATGTTTTCCCATTTAGAATAATTTTATTCAACAATTTCTAAGCCTTATGATTTGCTTCTGTCACATTTTAAAGTTTGTATTTTTAAATTATTTTTTAAGTGCCTTTTTTACACTTGGGTGTCACCCCCTATCGGGTGTCACCCGGTGCGGACCGCACCCCCCGCACCTGCCTAGTGACGCCTCTGACTGACATATATGTCAGCAGTGTGTAAGTAATCATGTTACGTGAACGAGGTCATGTGAGAACTGAATAGCTATATATAACAACCCTATTACAAAAGTGACAAGTATGCTAGGTGAGATTAGTTTCTTCTAGGTGGTCAATGGCACAGGCAGTGTGCCAGGTACAACATGAGTGGGAGAGAGAGAAAACAGTCTAAAGAACTTCATACAGTTGTTCTTTGAATAACACTATCTATCTATCTATCTATCTATCTATCTATCTATCTATCTATCTA